>CAUYLG010009705.1:0-75113 GCA_963573385.1 Cacajao melanocephalus
GTAAAGAGCATCACCATAATGAAGACTCTACATCAACTAATGGGCAAAACAGCCAGCTAGCATTAAATGGCAGTATCAAACTCACATATATCAATATTAATCCTAAATTTAAATGGACTAAATGCCCCAATCAAAAGATACAGACAAGCAAATTGGTTAGAAAGCTAAAATCCATCAGTATGCTGTATCTGGACCCATCTCACATGCAAGGATACACAAAGACTCAAAACAGAGAGATGGAGGAAGACATACCAACCAAATGGAGAGGAAAAAAAAAAAAACAGAAGCTGCAATTTTTGTCTCTGATAAAACAGACTTTCAGCAAAAAAGACCATAAGAAACAAAGAGAGACATTACATGGTTGTGAAAGGATCAATGCAACAAGAAGAGCTAACGATCCTAAATATATACGCACCCAATACAGGAACACACAGATACATAAGGCAGGTTCTTAACGACTTACAAAGAGACTTAGACTTGCACAGAATAATAGTGGGAGACTTTAACATTATACTGTAAATATTAGACTTTTTTTTTTTTTGAGATAAAGTATTGCTCTGTCACCAGGCCGAAGTGCGGTGGCACCATTTGGGCTCACTTCCTCCCAGGTTCAAATGATTTTCCTGCCTCAGTTTCCAGAGTAGCTGAGACTACAGGCATGCACCAACCCCATGCCCGGCTAGTTTTTTGGTATATTTTGAAGAGATGAGGTTTCACCGTGTTGGCCAGGCTGGTCTTGAGCTCCTGACCTCAGGTGATCCTATTTCCTTGACCTGCCAAAGTGCTGGGATTACAGGCAGGAGCCACCGGGCCAGGCCTGGGAACTGAGTTTGAATGGCCATACTTTGGATGCTATATATTAATTCACTGATAAAGCATAACCATTTAGTTTTCCTCTCCTTTGAAGAGTGTTAAAAGAGGCTTTGTTATTATGAAGCTTATATAATTTTTATGTTCTAAATTTGAAATTAAATTAAGTTAAATGAAATTGTGCTTGACATTTTAAGCCTATCAGAACACAATGAGAACAAACATGAAATGTAGATTTATTCTCTAAGCATAAATTTAGCTGTGATTTGATCAAATTGCCAGAGGGGCAATATCATCCAGTGACAAGAGTACAATTTTAGGCAATTTTAAGATTTTTTAAATCCTTGTTTTACCACTTTCTATTTGTGTGATCCTAAGAAAGTTACATAAGGTCTGTGGTTGGAGAATAAACATCTAATCAGGCTTTTCGTCTATTTTCACAGTAACACCACAACCGTCACCTACACAGAAGACTTCTATGACCAAATCCATAGCAGTTTCTCCCCACCACCAAACGGTGCATGCCAGCTGGCACCATCTACCTGGAGATAGCATCACATCTCACAGGTTGGGGGCTCAGTCCCAAAGACCGACTCCCCACCCCACCCATGACATCAGTCTCAAATCAAGGCTTCTGGAACTTCTGACCAACCGGCTTCAAGTTGAGTTTCCCACAACCCCCTCTTTGGATTTGATTAATTTGCTGGAATGGCTCCCACAGCCCAGGGAAACACTTAACGTTTCCTGGGTTATTATAAAGGATACTGTGAAAGATACAGAGGAAGAGATGTGTAGGGCAAAATATGAAGGAAAGAGTAGGGAGTCTCCTGGTCCTCCCTGGGCACTTCCACCTCCAGGAGCTATCTGGAAGCTCTTCAAACCCAGTTTTTTGTTTTGTTTTGTTTTTTCACTGCAATTTCTGCCTGCTGGGTTGAAGGAATTCTCCTGCCTCAGGTTCCTAAATAGCTGGTATTACAGACATGCACCACCAAGCCCAGCTAATTTTTGTAATTTTAATAGAGATGGGGTTTTGCCATGTTGGCCAGGCTACTCTCGAAGTCCTGACCTCAGGTGATCCACCTGCCTCGGCCTACCAAAGTGCTGGGATTACAGGCATGAGCCACCATGCCCGGACTCCCTTGGGGTTTTATGGAAGCTTGCTGACATTAGGATTCCTTACCTCCACTCCCTGGAGTATAATGTGGGGCTCTCTCTGGGCAGGGTTTTAAGACTCACAATCGTAAAGGTGGGGAAAGATTGAAGTCCTGCTTTGGGGCGGGAGAAAGGATGGCAGGAGAGAGATTCTGTTTCCTGAAGCCTGCTCCTGAGGCCAAACATACCCAACATTATAACAAAATACTGTAAAGGGATATGAGAATTATGAACTAGGAACTTTGGCTAAAAACCAGCATCTATCATAACACCACAGTCTATAAATCAGACTTTGTCAAAGGTGCCTCCCAACTACTATATTTCAATGCACGATAAAGAAATTAACCAATGTTTAAGCTATACTGAGTACATACTTGATAGATTTTGGAAAACTCACTTTTGTTTTCACTTTTGATTAGAAAAAGGGCTTTGCCTTATCTCCCAAATGGAGAAATAAAGCTTGTTTCTAAACTGTATTCCAAGCAACACCACCCAGAGTACATCGTTCAGCTCACACATGTTCGTGTTTATTTGAGTATTTGTACCTTAATGGTTGAACTGTTTGAACTTCCCTTGTTGGAATGTGTGATTTTTCCAATTTCTCCAAAACTAAACAAAATTATGTATGCATCCTGGAAATGCTGCAGAGACCAAATTAAGTGGCATAGTATCTGCATTTTAACAAGACAATCATATGAAATTACGCAAATTATATTCTTAAAAGTCTGGTTGTTAAAATGAACTCTAATATGATTTAGATTATTGTTAGTTTCAAAAAATGTCCACTAATTTTTTCTGCTTTCATTAATACAGATGATTAATCTGAAGGAAATGCTGAAGCCCTTATCAAAAAAACCATCATGTACTAATGTGTCTTTTTCAAAATAGCTTTGCATTCTTTTTATTCATCCCATCTCCATGGTCGCTACACTAATGTATGCCTTTATTACCTCCCATTTGCATTATTGTGGTAGACCACAAGAAATGGGACTCCATATGCGATTTTTGCCCAGTGTAACTGCATACTACAGCTACACTGGAGATTCTAAAGAATTATTTTTCATATATTGTGAAAAATGTTTGGTGGCTTTCACTTAAACATTCATTTTTTAACATGCATAAATTACATCACCTTCTTCCTGTGTAATTTCTACCAGCTCACTAATTTTCTCTTCCTGTTTATCTTGTCTCTTAGGTTTCCAATTTCAAGTAATTATTTTCATTTCTACTACAATGTAATATAGTTCTCTTTGGTTATTTTTTTAAATTCTCTTGTCATCTTTGATATCTGTTTCCTCCTTCATAATACTTTTCATACTATCTTTCCAGTCTTTAAACTTATTAAATATCTGTATACATTTTAAGATATATTCTACGTGTGTATCTGCTGGCTTTCATTAAAAAATGTTCATTTCCAAGTTCATCTGCGAGTTTTGCTTCATTTTGTTTTGTTTGGTGTGATCTCTATACATTTATCTGTAATAATTCTTCCAGAATTATTTTTCTTAAGTATTTGGTTGTACCTAAGCTTCGGATAGTGTCAACCTGAGACAACTCTAAATTTCTGCCTTGTTATTTCTCTGTTAGTATGAGAGTGGCCATGAAGTAAGAAATCTTTTCTTCCCTTTTTTCTATATTGTTTGTCTTTACTTTTCCTTTTTTTTTTTTTTATTTTGTTTTTCCATCCACCCACCAAAAAGGAAGAGACAGACAAATATCACCATCTTCCTATTAACTGTGGAAAATTATCTAGTATTCCCATTTCAGGCATAGATCTTTATTAATTATATAGTGTCTGATATGTCCCCTGTTTTGGAGGTTTATCTGGCTATTTTGTGCCTTTTAAGTAAAACCTCAGTAAAGACATGTCTTTAGGCCACTTGGAGACAGCAACAAGTACCCGTGGCAAATGGCAGTTTCCTCCCTAGATTTGTTTTGCGTCCTTACCAGCCGCCACAGATTTCCATTATATTACCAATGGCTTAGCCGTGTCATTTAGCTTAATGACTTTATGTTTTTAGGTTTACATTTTGAATTAACTTCAGGCTTACAGAAGACTGGGGTAATAAAGCAGAATTTTCATATATCCTTTACCGATCTACCCCTAACATTCACATCTAAAGTAACTGTAGTACAATGATCAGAACCCAAGAATTAAAATAATGTTAATTTCCCAAAATAGGCATTGTTTAAATTTCACCATTTTTTTCCGCTTTTTTCTGTTCTAGGATTCTCTCAGGATCCCACATTTCTCATAGACTACTTCCTGTAGTCTACAACATTCCCCCAGTCTTTTCTTGTCTTTTATACTTCAAAGCTTTTATTCAGTAATGGACATTCCCTGATTTGGGTTTATCTGACACTTTTTCATGATTCATTGAATGTTTTGCATTTTTTACAGGAATGCCATGAAAAGTATGTTATACCACCTCTGTGCACCGTATCTGGAGGTTTAAGATGCCAGTACATGTTGTTACTAGTGATATTGACCTTGATAAATCTGTTGAGGTGGTTTTGTTAGATTTCTTCACTCTAAAGTTACCAGCTTTCTCCACTGATTTCACAAATATCTTGAGGGAGATACTTACCCTACAATTAGGAAATTGCTGTTTTTCTTTAAAGTTTTGCTTGCTAATGTTAGTGATGGCGGCAGCAGCCCATGTGGAGTAGCTGCTCTGGGGACGCCAGCTGTAGTACGGGAGGCATGGCTGGGTCTGTGAACTGCATGGAGCCAGTGGGAGCCGGAATAGGTGGGAGCCCCTCCCACTACAGAGTTGGCGGAGTTGGGAGCCTTGCACTCCCAGATGCAGCTGCAGCCGTCCAACTATGGCTCTGGACACAGGCAAATCTGTGCTCTTGGGAGCAGGGGAAGCCCCCCAACCAGCAGGTTCAGAAGTGCCTGCTCCTCTCCTCTCCACCCGCAGCGCCTGCTCTGATTTCAGAGAAATGTTGAAGTCAAGCCTGGGCGCCATCGTGATCTGACTGGGTGTGTGTACTCGAGAAAGCACTGACACGCCAGCAGTTCGCCCTGGTACCTCAGACTCCTTCAAAACTTTAGGCACTAAGGAGCTCAGGGAGGGAGGCTGGGGGGAATCTGAGGGCAGGTCTGCTGGGCCTGCAGGTGCCCCTGGCGTGAACAGCCTGGACACTGTGGATGACATGTTGATGGTGGGAGGCAGACAGGTTCCTGTCGCATTGAAACCCCACCTTCAAGCCAAGAATGGCCTGAAGCCTGGGGACCGGGTTACCAGTTCTGGGTAGAGTTCAGAGCCCAGAGTGAGAACTTACTGTGCTTTTACTGGGCTCCTCCCATGGTCACCCATGGACCAATCCACACGCACTACCTCCCTTCTGAGCCCATAAAAAAACCCGGACGCAGCTAGACTCACACAGATGTGGGAATGGCCTACCTGTGGAAAAGAGCTACCCACTGCCAGTCTCCTCTCGACTAAGAGCTGGCGCTGGACACTTGTTGGGATGACCTCCCTTAGGAAAGAAGCTACTCATTTAGGGTCTCCTAATAACTGTTCTGCAGCTCAGTGGAGCTCCTCTTTGCCTTGCTTACCCTCCAGTTGTCCAGGTACCTCATTCTTCCTAGACACAGGACAATAACTTGGGACCTGCCAAATGGTGGGACTAAAAGAGCTGTAACACAAAGAGGGCTAAGACATGCACTCCCACTCCAACTCACCACCTTGTGGGTTACAGGAAGGAGAGGAGGGAGGCAGCCCTTCAGGGAGCCCAGAATTAGGGGCTGCCCAAGCCCTCTTTGGGGTTCTGTGGTTCCTGGTGTCTCCAGGCTTTCTGGGTGTTACCACATTCTCCTCGTCCAGATGCAGATGCCCGCAGCAGAAGTGGCGTGCAGTATATCTGGTCCACCAGCAGCCTCGTATGGAGCTGGCACCTGTGCCGATGCCTAGAGCAGCATACCCTGCTGCAGCAGCCAGCTGCCTGGCTGCTTGCCATGGCTGGACCCCACATTCACTCTCTCACACACTCCTCATTTTCTGCACCTGGTTCACCGTCGGCATGTGTGGGATCCAGGTGGATAGCATGAGTCGAGTGTAGCCTGCTGGGCCGAGTGGGTGGAGCAAGCCCAGCGAGTACAAGCAGTACTCAGGCAGAAGGCACCGCCAGCCACGGAAGTTCCTGGCTGGTGGAGCGACACCCTAAAAGTCCTGTGACATTCATATTCATAAATTTACCTTGTCTACAATATTATTTACTGAGGTATTTGCCTAACGGTGATTTTCTGTTTTTCTGTTTTCTTCTACATTTGGTAACTAGAATTCTACTGCATTTGAGAGCTGTCCTTCTCCTGTGCATTTATTTAATTAATTATGTATATGCATATGGGCTCATGGATTTTTATTCTATGGCTTATAATCAGAAACAATCAGTATTTAATTATTTTAGAGAGTCAAACTCTTCCACTTTTGGCCATTAAGGGTTTGAGGTTAGCTCCTGTTGTCTTTCAGTGACTTCCTTCCACCGTCCCTCCTTCCTTCATTTGCCTTCCTTTCTTCTTTTCTTGTACTTTCTTTTTTTGTGGCACTGCAACATATTTTATGTTCATCTTGTATTTTTTTCCCCAGGCTTGTAATCAATTACATCTGCAAGATGTTCACATTTCTTTTTTGAACTATAGTATTTATAAACAAGAAATGGCCCTTACACATGACTTTTGTTTTGCGAAATTATCACTTCCAATTCCTCTCAGTGTTTAGGATAGGAATTATATGTATATATGCTAACCTACATGTATACACACGTCTATATTTCTGTACTTGTGTGTGTATCCACATATATATATATATATATATATATATATGGTTATCTAGTCTGTCTGCCTATCAATCTATCTACTGAAACCATGCACACATATTGACACTTTGGATACTAATTTAATGCCACAGGGTGAATTGTAGCCCACACACTCCTTTTTAAATGTAAAATCCAATTCTTATTTTCTACAATTATATATTCATGTATTTGTTAAATTCTAGTATACACAGATTATCATTTCAGAACTATGAACATATTTACCTATAGATTGCAGTATTTATTATCCTTTTTTGTTTTAGTTTTAAAGCATTCACTCAAGGCCCATTTTCCAAAGTTCCTTAGGTTAATTTTCTCCTTTCCCAACCCGTTCATTGTGGATATTTTATTTATTTAATATAAAGTTAGGTTTATTTGTTAGGGATTATATTTCATTTTGAATTCTTCCTATATTCTGGTTGGTTTAGTTTTTGAAGTATGTGATGTGTACATAAAACATTACTATGATTCTCTGAGAAGGAACTACAGAAAAAGATATATTGAGAAAAGTATTTCTCCTCACTCATCCCTGTTACTAGGTTCCTATTCTCCCTTTTTTCTATCCCTTTCTGATGACCAGCCCATCTAGATTAAAAAAAAAATTCTCCTTAGTTTCTGGTTTATACTGCCCTTTGATTATTTTGCACAAGAAATACATGCATATTTTTTGTAGTATTAAGAACACTTAATGTGAGATCCATCCTCATCAAATTTTTAAGTGCACAATACAGTAAACTATGGGCACAATACTGTACAGCAGTTCTCTAGAACTTATTCATGTTGTAGAACTAAAACATTATAATATTCACTGGACAACAAATCCCCATTTCTTTCTCCCCCAGCTCCTGCAAATCACCATTCTGCTCTCTGTTTCTACACTGCCTTATTTCACTTAGCATAATATCTTCGAGGATCATCCATGTTATCACACATAGCAGGATTTTATATATTACATTTACTGTATTCATTCATCTGTCAGACATTTAGGTTGCTCTTATATCCTATCTATTGTGAAATCATTTGTTGGACATGATACCAAAAGCACAGGTAATAAATCCAAAATTAGAAAAGTGGGAATACATCAAACTAAATAGCTTCTGAACAGCAACAGAAATAACTAACAGGTGAAAAGGCAACCTACGGAATGGTAGAAAATGTTTACAAACAACATATTTGGTAAAGGGTTAATATCCAAAATATATAAGGAAGTCCTATAAGTCAATAGGATAAAAACCCAAATAACTAATTAATGGGCAAAGGACTTGAACAGACATTTCTGTAAAATGCATACTAATGGCCAATAGGTACATGAAAAAATGCTCAGCATCACTAATTGTGAAAGAAAAGCAAATTAAATCTACAAGTGAGATATTGCCTCACATCTGTTAATTTGCATAGTATGAAAAAGATAACATGTGTTAGCAAGGCTGTGGAGAAATTGGAACCTTTATACACTGTTGGTGAGAATGTAAAGGGCACATTTGCTATAAAAAACAGTATGATTTAAAAAAAATAGAAATAGAATTACCATATGATCATATGATCCAACAATTTCACCCTTGGTTTTATATTAAAAAAAAAAATAGAAAGCAAGATTTTGAAGAGATAGATGTAGTCCCATGTTTATTGCAGAATTATCACAATATCCAAGCTGCAGAAACCACTTGTTTATGGACATGTTTTCTTCACATTCTTTTTTTTTTCTTACATGGAGAGTAGTAGATTATAGATTTTGTGTGTGTGTGATCTGCTGTTTTTCATTTAACAGCGTATCCTGGAAATCACTGGATATCAGTTCACAGAAATTTTCCTCTTTCTGTTTTACAGCTGCGTAATACTCCATTGTGTGAAAGTTGCATAGTTTGTACAACCATTTTCCTATGAATGAGCATTTAGAATGTTTCCCATATTTTACAATTCAAAACAGTACACCAAAGAATAATCATGTCCATCTGCATTTTTGTAATTTTAGAGGTATATCTTTAAAACATATTGCTAGACATGGGATTAATGTGTCAAAGGTAAGTAAATAAAATATCATCGAACATTACTAAAGTATTTTGTATAAGGTATTTTTTTCTGGATAATAAGTAAGCCACTTGAGATACATTAAACATTTAATGTAATTCTTTAAAAATAATGCTGATCCTATTTTGGAGAGTGCTGCTAAACAGCTTTCAGAACAAGCTTCTCAAGTATGATAATGATAGCTTTTCAACACAAAATCCTGTCCATCAAAACCATCAACCAAACAGTGATACAGCTATTTTTATAGATGCAACAGATATCACAAAATAGATTTGTTCTTTTGATTGTGAACTAAGCAAATTTTACTCTAAAAAATGATGTAGAAACCATTTTTTTAGTTATTTTATATCTAAGTGTGATTCTCACATTTTTATGCCTTGTTAAAGCCATTAAGTGTTTTAAAAAGCTGATGATCTAAATGTTTTACAAGATTTTTTTCATTTGACTCTTTTTCTTTGTAGAATAATGAAGCTATTCATCTTTTTTCTGCAATTTTTCATTGAAAATATTTCCACTAAGTTGTCTGGATGAAACAGGCTAAGGAGCAAGATTTTCAATATTCTTACAACTTATTTACTCTAGTATTTCCACTTCTCACCCCCAATTCTGTTACCATATTCTCAGTTACAATAAATGAGAAGAAGAATAAAAAAATATAGAATTAACACACATTAGTGGAACCTGAAGTTGACAATTTTAAAGAGGTTGTGAAAGAGAACCAATTCTTCTAAATTAGATCAAGTCTCTAGACCTGCAGAATCACACTGTAGTATTTTTAAAAAGAAGTTGCAAGTAATATGTATCATTTAATGTATATTCATTATTTTGATGCAATGTGGATTGATAGAAGAAAAATTATAACAGGCAAATATTATACAATTTCTTAAAAAGGTTATGAGAATGAATGACAATGTTATAAATGTAAGGATTTCAGAATCGAGTTGAAAGTTTACAATTACTTCTGTGAGAATCAAAAAAATATATTGCTGTTTTGGGAAAGAAATATGACTGTTAAGTGATTATTAAGGTCTAGCAAATATTACAAATGTATTTTTTAATGGAATAAAAAATGGTTACATGTTTTGAGGTTTTTGTTTCTTTTCTTAGATACTATGCTTTTACAATAGCCTTATTGAAAATAGATATGTAGTTTTTATAAATGAGGTTTATGCCATAACAGCTATAGATTTATATGGTCAGCGTATTGTAAAACTGATATAGGGTTAAAATGACAAACCGTATCAAATGTTATTTAGAGAATCACTTTTTTAAATGTATTTAGAAAATTTCTGAAAAGAGTTCCCTGATCCTACAAAAGAAGTATAGTAATATCTCAATATCTATCATTGCTTATTTTTCTGATTCATTATGAAGTATCATGTCATTTCAGCTTTAATCTTTATTGAAGAGAGAAAGACATGATTTAGTAATAACAGTTAGATACTTAGATACCGCATGTCTTAGTCCATTTTGTGTTGTTGTTATAGAATACCTGTGGCTGTGTAATTTACAAAGAAAAAAGGTTTAGAAACCTACAAAGTATTCTAAATACTTTGAATATTTAGCTTAGAGTTCTACAGGCTGGGAAGTTCAAAGTTATGGCCCTAGCTTCAGCAAGGGCTTTCATGCGCCATCATAACATGATGGAGAAAGTCAAAAAGGAAACAGACACGTGTGAGGGGCAACCCTGAGGAGCATACTTGCTTAATAACAACCCACCCTCATAGGAATGAACCCTTTCCTCTAAGAACTAATTCAGTCTCACTGGAGCAAGAACTCACTTACTGCTGTGAGAACTGCAACAAGCTATTCATGTGAGATCTGCCCTCATGACCAAACACCTCCCACTTAACCAACACCTTCATATTGGAAATCATGTTTCAAAATGAGTTTTGATGGGGACCAATTCAAACCATAGCACCTCACTTTCAGTAATGGAAAAACTAGACAGAAATATAACAAGGAAATAGAAAATATGAGCAACATTACTAAGCAACTAGATTTAACAGAAATCTACGGCACAATTAACCTAGAAGCAACAGAATACAAATTGTTCCCAAATACACATGAAACAGTCTCAGAGACAGACCAGACTGTTAGATATTTTAAAAGCCATGTTAAATGGAAAGTGTTTAAATCATACAAAGTTTATTTTCTGACCATAATAGAATTAAAATCAGTGATAGAAGTAAAGTTCAGAAACCCGAAATATATGAAAATGATATGACATTCCTATTTAATCAATAGATTTTTAATAAACACAAAGAATATCAAAAAATATTTTTATATGAGGGAAAACTACGACATGATATTATATACCTATAGGCTGCGGTTAAGGAAGGGGTTATACAGGAATTTACAGCTGTAACAACCAACCTTAGAAACTAGAAAAGGAGGAGTAAGTGGAACTCAAAGCAAGCAGAATGAAGAGAGTAAGTTAAAAAATGAAGCGGAGAAAAGAAAAATAATAAAGACAATTGACAGAAGTCAAAGGTTGTTTTTTGAACAGAAACAATTAACCAACTTTTAGCTCAACTAACCAAGAAAAGAAGACTCAATTACTAAAACCGAGAATGAAAGAGAAGAAATCACTGTTGACTTTATTAAAATTAAGAGGATTACAAATAACAGAAGGCTATAAACAATTGTATACCAGCATACTAAACAACCTTGACAAACTAAACAAATTCCTAGAAAGACGCACTCTAAAACTGACTCAAGAAGAGATAAAGAATCTGAATGCAACTAAAAGTAAAGAGAGTGCACTAATTAGAAAAAGAAAAGCGTCTCGGCTGGGGGTGGTGGTTCACACCTATAATCCCAGCACTTTGGAAGGCTGACGCAGGTGAATCACTAGGTCAGGAGATGGAGACCATCCTGGCTAACATGGTGAAACCCCATCTCTACTAAAAACGCAAAAAATTAGCTAGGCGTGGTGGTGTGCACCTGTAGTCCCAGCTACTTGGGAGGCTGAGGCAGGAGAATAGCTTGAACCCAGGAGGTAGAGGTTGCAGCGAGCCGAGATAGCACCACTGCACTCCAGCCTGGGCAACAGAGCAAGACTCCATCTCAAAAAAAATTTATTTTTTTAATTAATTAATTAAAAAAGAAAAAACTTCTCACAAATAAAATTTCAGGCACAGATGGCTTCACTGGTAACTTCTACCAAATGTTTAAAGACTGACATAAATCCTTAACAAACTGCTTCACAAAAACAGGAACACAGTAGAAAGGAATACTTTCCAACTCATTCCATGATGCCAATTTCATCTGATCCTTACACTGGACAAAGACATCTCAAGAAATACAAACAATAACTAAAAACAAGTAGCCAATATAAATATAGACACAAACATCCAAAACCAAATACGAGTGGACTGGGTTGCATAATATGAAAGGATTATAAACACGATTATATACCATGATCAAGAAGGATTTATCCCAGTAACGTAACAGGCTTTAATGTATAAAAGCTCAATCAAGGTAATACATCATATGAATAGAATAAATGGCAAACACAACATGGTCATCTCAACAGAGTCAGAAATAATCGTTTGGCAAAATTCAACACTCTTTTTATGATAGAAACACTCAATAAACTAGGAATGTAAGGGAACTTCTTCAACTTGATAAGAGTAATCTATGCAATGATAACATCTTACTTAATATGAAAGATTGAATGTATTACTATGAAAGTAAGGAATCACACAACGATGTCTGCTTTCATCATTTCTCTTCAACATTGTCCTGGTGGTGACAATATTTTCCTGGAGGCATTAGCCACCACACCCAGCCTTGGAATATTTAAAGAACAATGATAACACAATAATAAAAAGAAAAATCAATTCAAACATGGGCAAAAGGTTTAAATAGACTTTCCTCCAAAGTAGGTACACAAACAATCTTCAAGCACATGAAAAAATGCTCAATATATTTGGTCATTAGTGAAATGTAAATCAAAACTTCAATGAAGTACCACTTCACACCCATGAATTTAAACAAAAAAGCTAGGCAACAAGTGCTGTTGCTGGTGTGGAAACATTTTAACCCTCATGCATGGCTGATGGGAATGTCAAGTGCACATCCGCTTTGGAAAATACACTATCGGTCACTCAAAAAGCTAAACATAGTGTTATCATATTACCCAGCAAGTCTACCTCTAAGAACGTAACCAAGAGAATTGAAAACATATGCCCAGGCAAAACATTTGTACACAAATGTTCAAATCAGCATATTTACTTGTCGTTACTGAAAAGTGGAATAAGCCAAATGTTTGTAACTTATGAATGGTTAAACAAAATATGATATATTCATATGATAGAATAATACTTGACAATAAAAAGATATTAAGAATGGACACATTCCAACTCATTCCGTGATTCATTTCAAGGAGGAACCTTGAAAATGTTATAAGTTCAAGAAACCAGCCATGTAAAACATATATCATGCAATTATATGGTAAATCTAGAATAGGCAAATTCACAAGACAAAATAGATTAGTGGTTGCCAGCGGTTGGGAGAGGAAAAAAAAAAAAACGGAAAGAGACTGCTTTTATGTACAAAGTTTCTTTTTGGAGTAAAGAAAATGTCTAAAATTGGATAGTGATGATGGTTGCACAGCTCTGTAAATTGTACACTTTAAAAGAGTGTGTTTTCTAATATGTAAATGGTATCTCAATAAAGTTGTTAGAAAAAAAGTAGTTATAATCAAAGAACTGCTGACCTTGGGAAATGAAGAGGATTTGGAAAATGAAGCATTATCTTAACTGCCTGTGTGAATACATTTTTCAAAAAGAGGAAAAAATTAAAAGACAAATTTACTCATTTTGATCAGGAGGAAATTTGAATCACAGTGATCCATATGAGACAGTGATTGAACTTTTCTTTCTTTGTTTTTGATGCCCTTTTCTGTTTTATTTAGAGCTGTTTACACCAGGATTTTGTTCCTGCTAATGAGTATTTCGCTCACATTGATCTTTCTGAGATGGTGTTTTATTTGACATATTAAAGGCTTTATTTCAGCTCCTCATGCTCCCAGGGTTGTTGTAATGCAAGCTTGGAAGCCAGGGCATCTTTTATCAGTCTCTTTTTTGCCCCCTTCCTTTGTCTGATATAATGTGAATTAGGCTTATTAGTGAATTACCTGTGTACATTCTTAGGCTACAAATTCTGGCATGTTCAAATTTATCAAAGATTTAAAAAATGAGGTTATTCAATTGTAAAAATGCACACATTCAGTTTTAAAAACAAAGACACAGTAAGTCAGAAGGAATTAAATCAGTGAGCAAAAGTTCATGAGCAATCATTTAAGTCTTGTGATAACATTTTTTAAATGTTTAAGTATTTAGAAATTTAATGGCCGGGTGCCGTGGCTCATGCTTGTAATCCCAGCACTTTGGGAAGCCGAGGTGAGCAGGTCATAAGGTCAGGACTTTGAGACCCACCTGGCCAATATGGTAAAACCCCATCTCTACTAAAATTACAAAAATTAGCCGGGCATGATGGTAGCCGGCTATAATCTCAGCTACTCAGGAGGCTGAGGCAGGAGAATCGCTTGAACCTGGGAGGCGGAGACTGCCATCAGCTGAGATCATGCCATTGTACTCTAGCCTGGATGAGAGAGCAACACTCTCCTCATGGAATCAGGATGCAATGCTCTGCTGGCACATCAACGCATTCACCACCCAGCCAAGTTAAGTGAGCTTCAGTTTCCTATCTTTTTCTTGGCTGTTTCTGGTGTAGGCTTGATTGATGAAATAATTGACCAAGCCCTCATTTCCTCCCCAGATGTCAAGCTCATATCATCTTGCTCAAACCTCCAACCCACTAATCATATGCTTTGTCTTTCAAGTTTCCCCAGTTTCCCCATCCTGAAACTACTGAGGGACCCCTGACTCATCTTAGTAGTGTAATCTGAAGCAATTTCTAGGCATCCACTGTCGATACAAAGTCACCCCTATTACTGAAGAAATGCAAAAGGTTTAGAAGCTCCATTCTGGAAATGCTGAAAAGGCAAGACAAATGTTTTATTTTATGACATTAAAATATGGAGATTTAAAATGCTGGATTTATTGTCACAGTAAATATTATTATTAAATTGATAATTTCTTATGTTAAGATTTCCAAACCTAAAGCATAGCAATGGAGATTTATTTCTAATGTCTTCTTAAGTTAGGATTTTTATGGGGTAAATTTGCCTTATCATACCTCCACAGATGCTGCACTCTTTTTCATTCTAAATTTTCAGAAATGTCTCCAAAATAATTTATAAATCTATGAAAAACTAAATTATAGCATAATTTATAACAACTTATTAAAATTTGTATTTACTTTGGACTTTTTGACTTTCTAATTTCAGAATTAATATAATCCTGATAAAGGCCTACCATTGTTCAAATGATCACAGACATGGGCAGTAATGTAGGAAATTAATGAACTTAGCCTACTGAAATTTACAATTGTGATTAAGTCTCAAAGAAAAACATTTCCTAGTCATTGTTTTCTTTCAACACATCTTTACTAAACAGCTACTTTGTGCTTAGCACTGTTCTAAGCATTAGGTTTATCAACAAGCAAGACAGACAAAAATCCTTGCCTTCACAAAACTTAGCATATAGCACAATTGAGCAGGCAATAAACCTGGTTGCTGAAAAGCAAGAAGTGAAACAAAACACAGAGAGAGATGTGTGTACAGAAAAGAGTAAAGCAGTAGGAATAAATAAGGTCAGAGATGTGTGATAAAATTTAATGAGGTCTTGTAGTTCACTGTGATAATACTGTTTTCTTTCTTTCTGTTTCTCTCTCTCTCTCTCTCTCTCTTTCTTTCTTTTTTTCTTTCTTTCCTGAAATGAGTAGATGGTACATCCATGAGCTCTGAAAAGATGAAAACAAGTCCCACTGGTAATCAGTCTGTGTTTACTTATCACAACATCAACAAAGTTTCTAAAAGGACACAGCCAAGGCTACATGACGGCTACAACATAACTAACAGCTTTCCTCATTTGTGACTGCTGCTCCTTTAAAGCCTCACACTGTTCTTGCTTTCTGAACAATTACATCAAGCTGCCCAATTGCTAACTGGCCCTGCTTACTAACAATATCTTTCCAAAACAGACTTTTGCTTTCCCAATTCTTTAGAATCTTATAATAAGGTCCTCCCTTTAAGTCCTGTCTTATTGAGATTCCCTGTTTCCTCTAATGTGAACTTTCTCTTTCTGCAACAAGCTAGATAAACCTAATACTGACTAAAAATGTGTTACTGGTGGGATTAGGCAGCATTGAACAGACAAGTCATATTATAATTTACATTTAACAGGATAATCCAGGGAGTGGACTGAAGTAATACAGGCAGAAGAAGGCAAACCAATTAGAAAATTAGTGCAATAATTCAGAGGAAAGATAATATGGCTTTGACTACAGTGCTAGTGTCACCGGGTTGGAAAATGGTTGGAGAGCAGATACATCTAAAGGCAGAGCTATCAGACTTTCCTAATGGATTGCGTATGAACATACAGAGAGAAGAGTCAAAGATGAGTCCAAAGAGTGGGCCCAAACTGCTAGAAGGACAATACTGCCACTTACCTGAGAAGAATGTATGATAAGAAGGTTTTAAATGTGAGTTCTGCTTTAATGTGACAGAGCATCTGGGTGACGATATTAAGTAAGCAGTTAATATGTGAGTATAAAATTCAAAAGAAAGTTTGGGCTGAAGATGTACACTTACTAGTTCTCCAAGTACAGATGGTATTTAAAGCCATGAGACTGTTAGAAATCAATGAGGGAGTGACTAATTTTCTTGTATCAACACTTTCCAACTTGATTTACTGTAACTTTATAGTTTTAGTTAGATTGTATCTGTATGCTATAGATGTTATAGTCTCTGTAAGAGACATTGGGTCTTCAGAATATCTAGCATTTTACTAATGTCATTAAATTACTTTTACATTTCCAAAGTATTGGTTTAGAATTTTTTTAAAGTCAACGACACAAAGTTCAATTTCAGAATATTTGTCGCTTATTTTTTCTTAATATTTAACTGCATGAATTATTGTGACACTAACTGTTTAACCATGTGCTACTAGGACTATAATTGTAAAAGTCTACAATAGAAGAAAAATAAATTTAATTTTGAAAGCTGATACTATAATATTTCTGTTAACAAAATAATCAACCACTTTAAATCGGTTATTTTATGGTATAATAATACATAATTTTATCACTCCTAACTGCAGATATCTGTCACACTATATTGATATTCACTGCAATGAAAATAATATTTTTGTTAGTTTTTCACTTTTTAATACGATTAGGTCCCATTTGGACTTATACCTTTCATATAGTTTTGATAAATCTGAATTAGAACCTAGTAGAAATTTGAATGGTAGTAATTTACCCTGGATACAAGTACTGATTATCTTTATTAAGTTCTTGGTAGTCACATATGCCCAACATGCCTGATGATTTTCTCTGGTCATTTACTTAAAGAGTTTTATACTAATTTAAGGTTAAAGTTTTTAAAAAGTGATATTTCTGTAACTTGCAAAAATTCTGATGTATCAAATTTTAAGATAAAAAAATTGATTTCTAAGGATTTGTTTGGCTGATAATTTTTCATAATTTTAGGACTTACGTACAGATATCATACATTACTTAAATCTTTTAGAATATAATTAAACTTCAAATTAACCATATGAAGAATATAAGTAGTATTTGCGGTGTGTCTTGCATATAGGAGGAGCTGTTGTCATTTTTTTCTTTTTTGTTTTTTGGAGATGGAGTTTCACTGTTGTTATCCAGGCTGGAGTGCAATGGCACGATCTTGGCTCACCACAACCTCCGCCTCCTGGGTTTAAGCAATTCTCTTGCCTCAGCCTCCCGAGTAGCTGGGACTACAGGCGTGTGCCACCATGCCCAGCTAATTTTTGTATTTTTAGTAAAGACGAGGTTTCACCATGTTGCCCAGGATGGTCTTGATCTCTTGACCTTGTGTCATTTTTTATTATACTCAAACCTCTTAATAATATGGGATATATAGCTATTTTCATTCAATTATTTAAAATTTTTTTTAAAAAACTAAGTCCCATAAAATGTAAGCAATTTGTTTAAGGTCAATCTACTCACAATGGTCATAACCAAGATCAATCAAATTCAGCTCAATCAGAAGTTAATTTCCTTTACTTTTCAGTAGCAATCTGTTTTAACTTTTAAAGATTAGGTATTTTACAAATTAGTATATTCATAAACCCAGTAGGCCTATTATGAATTTTTTAAAAATATATTTTAAGAAAATTATCAGTGACTTTTCACTGATTCAGTAAGAAGGCATTTACAGAGTTGTTACCCCATTTAGTTAAATGTTGCTATTATTAAATAAAATAAGACATTGTCCTTGGTCTTAAAGAAAGTACAATCCAAAAGGGAGAAACCTAGTAACTCAGCAATACAAAATGCAGTGCATACAACTATGCATGAAATTTGACTCTGGAATCAGAAAATGAACAACTATGTAAAACTCCAAAGCAGTTGGGAGATTTACAAAATGTTTAAGTCTGTTAAATATTCAGAAATAAACAGAAAACGGAAAATAGAATAAAATGGAAATTACATTCAGAAAGAATAGCATTCATGAAGGCATATTAGACGCATTAGATGGAATATCCCATGTGGGCAGCAAGAGTAGTTGGCAAGGGCTGTAGCGTGGGTGACTATAAGGAAGAGGGGGCCATGAACCTCAAGATATAGACATGGACCAGATAATTAAGAGGCTCGATGCTAAGCACAGTGTTATATTTTCTATGCAATTAAGTGTAGAAGAGTGAAAATACTCTATTTTCAGACTACAGTTTGTGAAAAGCTGACTCGAAAGTAAATTATATGTGTCGGGAGCAGAATCTTCAATGATTTATTGAGATGCTTCTCACTGAATTGTTCTGAAACTTTTGCCTGTTATTTCCAAACACCTTTATGGAGTAGTATGTATACTGGTGAAAGAAGAGTCATCCCAGTAAGATATATTTTGGTTATTGGGGTTGCCTCAGCTATGGATAGGATTTTAATTAATGATTAGATCCATATTCAGAATTACTATTAGTCCCTTTGTAGGTTTTGATAAAATTTCAGGAAAAATAATTTTAAAATGAAACAGACTATTATATATTTTTTCAGTTGCTTTCTACATTGCTTCTGGGAAGCCATTCTATATGTTATATAAATTTATAGATGTGGCTAGAGGGATAGAGAATGTCATATGTGATTTTTATAGAAAATCATATATTAAAATTAGAGGATTCGTTGAAGTACATCTAAGCAAATAAACTTTTAAATAAGAAATAGAGAGAAAAGAGATTAAGGGGAGGACTCAAGATCACAAGGAATTTTATAAAAACTCTAGGTCTGGAACACATATCTTCTCAGATAAAAAGAAATGATTTTATGTTTCTTCCTACATTTTGGTTTGATTTCCCAGTATCATACCCTAGATGTTGTTTTTCAGGGAATGAGTAGGATTTCAAAAGTGTGAAATGTCAACAAAGATGGCCACTGATGAGGAAGAATATTATGCTACCAAAGGCAACAAATTTCATGGTGTGTTCAGGTGCATAGATTGTTATTATACTTGGTTTCAAAGTACTCTTGAAAGATAGGTTAAACTTATAAAATGGCACAATATTTAATCGTTGTTCCTCTCAACGTCAAGACTATGCTAACAGTTTAGGAGGAGAGATCTTTGTACACATAGAACTATTCTTTAATTAAATTTACTAGTGTAATCTCAGAAGATTCTGAGGTGGTTTAGTTTGTACAAAATGTTGACTGGTAATCTGAACAAACGGGATATATAAAATTTGCCTGGAGACATCACAAATTGGTTTGCTTTTCTAAAGATAGTTGGCATTTCATTTTCAGTTGTAAAAAACTTTAGAAATACAACTGTATAAAAAATTTAACATAAATACGAAATCCCTGTTGCTTTCCTAAAATTTTTGAAAATTAATGTGGATAAATCCTACTTAGTAGAGTATTTACAACATTATTTCTTACCCTGCCAAAGATAATTTCAAAATAATACTAAATAAGCATCTTATAGAAACAGTTAAAAAGTATCTTTTGCATTTGGAAAAATGATCATTTTATTATGGCAGTCATTTTAACGTATTGATGATTATTAAATGTGGCCAGGGATTCTTTTTTCTGTAAAAATGTAAAACCTTTGCATATGAATTTACTGATTGTTTTAAGATAATTTTTATTAAAATATTAAAGTCTACACAAATATATTAAATGACTTCACTGAGGGGGCAAGGAGAAAAAGTATTAACCTAAGTACCTTCAAATATGATTGAAGTCTGTACTCTAGTTAATATAATGGCTTTTCAATTGGATATTGGTTAACAATTCTGAAACCATTATACATGTATACTGAAATTGAACTACCAAGTGGATAGTGAAGAGTGGGAGCTAGGTCTCTCACTGTTAGATTGGGAGATTACAGAAAAACAAGGGGAGGTGGCTAAAATAAGGTATTTGGTTATGGATATAAATTCATATTTAGCTATATAGATGCCAATATTTACATAAACAATATTTATTGGTAGGTGTGTATACACAGGTCTGTACACCCACATATATTTTGTTGCTATGTCATCTGAGAGGGCCCAAAAGCAGTGGCACTTCATAGTGATGAGCTTACTTAGCTACAAGAATTGGTTTCTAATACTATTCTTAAGTAATAGGAATGAAAGCTCCTTACAAAATCGTTGATTTTAGGACTAAGGAAAGAAATACGTGATGAACCTGAACCACATTGTACTGCTAGAAGGCATGAGTCTTCTCAAAAATACCCACAATTGAGTCCATATTGATACAAATAAAGGTCAGATAAATAAGTAGGGGAGAAGAGATAAATGTCCCTTGTGGAAGAATTACATATAAATTTCACCTAGATATTCTGCCTGAAAGGAGGGACAGCATAACTCTATCTCCTTAAACATGGCTTGTGTATAGGACTTTCTCCCAAAGTTTTTACAGGGGGAAAAAAAATTAGTAACTTTACAGTGTTGAAACTTTGCAAACACTACACAGAAAGGTGATGAAAGTCAATGACAACAGTGAACATCGTTTTGATAGGAAGGACCTTTGATGTGATGCAATGAAAATGGCAATTTATCTCTGAGGTCTTCCTCCCCAAAACCTGTAACTGCAGTCTAATCATAAGAAATACATCAGAAAAATCCTGATTGACGGTATTCTGCAAAATATCTTACCAGTATTCTTCAAGATGGCCAACGTAATAAAAAAATAATAAAAGTCTGAGAAAGTATTAGAGTTAAGAGCAGCTCAAGGAAAGATAACTATTAAATATTATTTAATATTTTGGATGGGACCCTGGAACAATAAAAATATATTAGAGGAAGACTGAGGAAATCATATACACATGTGATTATTTATGTAACTATATGTATAGTTACAAGATTGTTAATTAAAGCCTATATTTAATATTTAACATATGGGCTTTAATATTTGATAAAACCCATATTTAATATTTAATACATGGGCTTTAAATAATATTTAATAAGTGGGATTTAATTAATATATCATGTAACAATTATATATATATTTGGGATATTGGTTAACAATTCTGGAACATGTTTACTGAATTGAAACATGTATACTGAAATTCAGTAACAATACTGAAACATGTATACTGAAATTATACACGTCTGCTGAAATTGAACTACCAAGTAAGTGGATGGTGGATAGTGGGAGCTATATATGTTAACTATATACTTGTATAGAGTTACATGATATATTAATTAATGTCATATTAATTAAAGCCCATATTTAATGTATATAACTATATACATGTATATCTAGTTACATATATAATTAAATAAATAATGCTAACATATAGCCTTAATCATATATAAGTATCATATGTGCAATTACACATGTAACATAACAATTAAAGTGATGCCCCTGAAAGCCAAGGAAAGCCAAGGATTGCCAGCAACCTTCAGAAGCTAAGAGGGGCAAGGAAGGATTCTTTCCTAGAATCTTCTGAAGAGAAGAGGCTTGGCCATGGCCCTGCCTTGATATCAGACTTCTAGCTTCCAGAACTGTAAGATAAAATGAATTTCTGTGGTTTTAAACCACTCGGTTTGTTGTACATTGTTACGGCAACCTGAGAAAGTTAATATAGGTTTTTTTCCTACTCCTAAGCCAACCGTGTGCTTTACATGACTTTGATTTTGGTCCGCTGCTTGAAATGTCATTGTTCACATTCTCTGTGTCATAGTTTAACTATTAACCCTAGCCAGATTTCCATGACTCTCTTGTGTGGTATTACTTGCTCATATATGTGTTTCTTTGAAAATATATGTAATCACTTATGAAAACAATTGAAAAATATTAAGTTGTTTACACATTTCACTGTTAAATTATCTTCTCAAGAAAATATTTTATTCTTATGACAACTGTCCAGTAAGTTCTATTAAATGAATGAATGAATGTGATTTCCCAATTCTCATGTGTTTTCATGATTTGAACTTTTCACATAAACAGAACTGTAGCATTTTGAAATTAACAGTCATGGTATAATTTTTTAAACATTCATTTTAACATATGTTCGGAAGTTTATATGCTAATTATGTGAAATAGCATAATATTCTTTAATTTAATACTTAAGTAGGAAAACATCTTCATTTGAATATTTACAACATTAGCTATATCTATCTCATTAAAATTAATTATTCTTGAATAGTAAAATCTTGAATATTTTTCTCAGTGTAAACATGAATTGATATATGTTTGCATGAATAATATTGAACTTCTTATTGAAATTGTCAAGAGAAGTAAAAAGCTTTTCCATCTAAATAGGATACATTAACATGTAACTGTAGACAGATGTTAAGAGAGGCCACAGAAAGATAATTGCTCTTTGTTATCAATTTAACAACCTTTTCTTTCCTAATTAAAGGAAGACTAAATGATCCCATGAAAGAATCCCAAAGTATTAATAGTTAGTGCAAATGCCTAATTGAAATTATTTACATGTAAACGTGTAAATTATATGTAATATGCTTTCTTCCATATCGCATTAAACAATTACCACAAGCTTAGATGGAGTCTAATTATATATTTATAAAAAACCTCACAAGCAAAAGGAAATATATTGTTTGCTATTGATATTGAAGAGGAAAATCAAGGCAGGAGTAAATTGTATGACAAATTGAAGTTATCTCCTATTTCTAATCAAAATAATAAGAAGAAAAAGGATGAAACAAATAGAACAGGGACACAATTTGTCTAATGTTTTATCAACAACAATAGAAAGTGATACAAGGACATTCTTGAGATAATCAAGTGAATGTCAGATATGGGATGAGTATTGCTAGTCTCACTGCTGTGATATACAATTGATTGTTCAGGACTCTGCAGAGAATTGCTCAGCACAAAAGGAATACAAATTAGATTTCCCCGTAGTGCAAGTCGCTCTCTCACATGAAGTAAGCTGAGAATTTGGAAATGTCTTTAGGTTTGTTACTTCATTCGATGCCCAATAAAGCAAAGAGGAGAAATATTTCCAACACCTGGAGTAGTGTATCAATAGTATCAGTGGGTGATGGTTAGATAATAAATTAGAATGAGAAGAGGGATGCTGGTAAACAGTGCATAATAGGGATATGAAGCATCAGAATTTTAGGAAAATAAACACTAATTGGAAGAAAATGCAGAACTCTAATGTGAGTTTGATGTTTACAGATCCAGTTGTTTTCCCTCTAGGCTAAAAGTAGGATATATGAGTAAAAGACCAATAAAAAATAATTGACACTCTCCTGTGTGGCTGTTCTTTTCATTCAAGTAACTACAAATAGAAAAAAAGTATCAGGGAAAGTATGCCACAAGGTGATTCCATTGGTGCAATAAACACAATGCTGTGACAAAACTTGTAATGAAAAGCAATTTGGACTGTTGGACTCTGATGATCTAGTGAAGGAGCCGGGGTTTGTGAAAGTCACTAATGGCTTTCTGCATGCACTTGGGGTAAGTTTGTTTCTCTCAAAGGCATTAATAATATTAGATAAACCAAGAAAAGTTCTTTTTTAAAAATCTGCAAATAGTTTTGACTCGTATTCATATTCCTTCTATATATGACATAGAACAGTAGAAAAAAATAGTTGGATTAAACCAAATAGAAGAAAAAGATACTTGGATTAAACCAGGATTTAAATACTAATTCTGTTAATAACTGGCTGTGGCCCTAGGCTATTTTCTAATTTTGTCAAACTCAATGTCTTTATTTATAAAACAAGCATGATACAACTCTCCCTCATACCTGCATTAGCTGAAATGAAGAGGATCTGTAAACAACAATATCATGCCTGGTTTTTTATTTGCCCTCAAAAAATAGATTCCTTTGTGGCTGCACCTAAACCACAGAGATGCACATGGTCATCTGTGGGCAATAGATCACTCAGTATTCAAGAGAAGTTTGTTATATTTTATTATATTCAAAGATTACTACATAACACAGTACATGGAAAAGAAAAAATATATTTATAAAGGAAAAATATGTATATATAAATATATATGAAAGAAAAAAGTATGTGTATGTTTATCTGCATATCTTTATCTATATGTGTGTGTGTATATACATATATACATATATATATATATATATTTTTTTTTTAGACAGAGTCTCCCTCTTTCACCCAGGCTGGAGTGCAGTGGTGCAATGTCAGCTTACTGCAACTTCTGCCTCCTGGGTTCAAGCCATTCTCCCGCCTCAGCCTCCCAAGTAGCTGGGGTTACAAGCATGCACCACCATGCACAGCTAAATTTTGTATTTTTAGTAGAGACAGGATTTTGCCTTGTTGGGCAGACTGCTCTTGAACCCCTGACCTCAGGTGATCCACCCACCTCAGCCTCTCAAAGTGCTGTGATTACAGGAGTGAGCCACCGCACTTGGCTATGTGTGTATCTTTAGAAAGAAGGCTACCAAAAGTCCAGACCAAAATCACTGAGGTTGGTACCTACTTATCATGAAATGTGAGGAAAGCTATAACGTAGGTGGGTAAGTTAGCATGCTGAGGTGGCGAGTAAGACCACTGCTGTGGAGGCTGACAAATCTGGGATTAATATCTCTGGCACTTAAGAACTTTACAAACTTGGGTGTGCTAACTATCCTTCCAGTGGCACAGTTTTCTCATCAAATGTGGAGATTACTAGTACTAATCTCAGAGTCAATGAAATAATTAAACGTGGAAAAGTTTAACTTAAATAGTAATAATGATAATAATATCTACCTCATACTTGTATTAGTGTATTTCCTGTCAAGTTGTAAATGTTCTGCAATTATATTGTTATTTTTATCTAGTAATATTGATTTTAATTTGGAGGTGTTTATATTTACTAATGGCATTCACTCCACGTGAACCTAGTGATGAAATACGTTTATTCCTCCCAAATAACATATATTTAAATATAACACCCAGCTTATATTAGAGCCTGGCCAAGCATGCTGTGCTTCTCAATTTAGTCTTAGAACATCCTTATGTGAATTTCAATTTTCCTCTTAAAGTCTGGGGAGTGGGAGGGATTTGGAAGTATTCTTGGACCTTGCTTTATCTTGTGAGCCAAGTTGCATTCACCATGATGCCATTTAAGTCTTGAGTTTCTTTGATAGAAATTATGTATTCTGTGTGTGTTTGTGTGTATGTGTATGTGTGTGTTCAGCCTTTATTTTTGTGTCCGTTTTATAACTGTTTTTCTTAGAATGTGTTCATTGTATTTATATTACTCAAATTTGTTTCATAATGTTGGTTTTAGAACTATTTTAACATTGCAATAAATGCAGGTTCTAGTAGAGCTAACATTTTAAATACTAATATTGTTTATGTATTAGTTTATATATAACTACTTTGTACATTTCTTGATTTGTTTCTATAGTTATATCAATTTTATTAGTCTCAAAAACCATTTTTTGGTTTAATAACTGTGGTATGTTTCTTTATTAATTTGTTATTTCCTTTATTATTTCATGTTTCACACTTTTACTTTAATTTGCTATTTTTGTTCTAAACTCTAAAGAAGAAAGCTTAGGATATTGATTTTCAGCCTTGCTTTCTATTACATGCATTTAAAGAGATTATCTTTCCATTAAGTATTATTCAGCTGCACAGCCAAGTTTCGAAATGAAACACTTTTATTAACGTTCACTTCAAAGTATTATTTAATACCTGTTGTGATTTGTTCATTGACCCATTAGGGTATACTGCTTAGTTTCTAAGCATTGAATATTTTCTTTTCTTTTTTTTTTTGAGACAGAGTCTTGCCCTGTCACCAGGTGTCAGGCTGGAGTGCAGTGGGGTGATCTCGGCTCATTGCAACCTCCACCTCCCGGGTTCAAGCAATTCTCCTGCCTCAGCCTCCTGAGTAGCTGAGACTACAGGCGTTATGCCACCACGCCCAGCTAATTTTTGTATTTTTTAGTAGACGCAGGGTTTCACCATGTTGGCCGGGATGGTCTCGATCTCTTGACCTCATGATCTGCCCAGTTCGGTCTGCCAGAGTTCTGAGATTACAGGCGTGAGCCACTGTGCCTGGCCCGCATTGAATATTTTCTAGCTATCTTTTTGTCCCTGCCTTCCAGTTTAATTCTACTGGAGTCAAAGATGTATCCATATGCTTTATACCCTTTGAAATTCGTTGAGTAAATAAACTTGGAAGAATAAAATTCCTTGGAAACAATTAGCTTGAATCTGATTTCTCAACCAAAGAAAACAAAGTATAACATTTTCAAAATGGTGAAAGAAGGATCATCTCAGAACTCTAGTTCCAATGAAAATATCCTGTAGACAGACAAAAACAGAAAATTCATCAGCAATAGACCCACACTAAAGTAAATTATAGAAGTACTTCAAGTAGCAGAAAATCCTGTGCCTCGCAGACTGCCTAATGCATTATATGTTGCATGTTTTCCAAATATTTCTTGCTGTGTCTGTGTCTCCCTTATGGAAGGATAGGACTTAGGGCTTCTTTATCTCTTAGTTAACACTCTTTTTGAGTTTTGGTCAAAGATTGTGAACAAAAAATAATGTATATCACCTTATGGCCAGAGCCATATCTAATAAAACCCTATATGGCATTTTGCAATATTTTTGAAAATAATTGAAATAATGGAGGATCAATCAGCTTGTATCTGAATGATTTGAGTAGAACTTTCTATGATGATGTTTTCTTAAAAATAAGTTTTATTCTGCTTTTGATTGACACACAATTGTATATGTATAATGTAATGTTTTGATTCATATACACATTGCGTAATGATCAAATTAGGGTCGTATCTTTGACAGTTATGTTTATTTCCCTGAAAAGTGCTGATTTGTTCTTAAGTTAATAAAGTAAGGAATATAATCAGTGATGTCATGTTTTCTGTTTTCTTTAATTAAAAATGAAAAATTTCACTTAACATTACATTTCTCAGTCCCATCCATGTTGCTGCAAATGAAAGAATTTCATTGTTTATGGTTGAATAATATTCCATTGTGCATGTGTGTGTGTGTATACACACACGCACAAGCATACACACACACACACACATATATATATCTCACATTTTCTTGTTTCATTTATCTGTGGATGAACACTTAGGTTGATTTCATATCTTTACTACTGTGAAGAGTGCAGGAATAAACCTGAAAATGCACATATCTCTTCAATATAATGCTTTCTTTCTTTTGGATACATACCCAGCAGTAGGATGTTTGAATTATAAAGCAGTTCCATTTTTAGTTTTGAGGAACCTCCATACTGTTCTCCATAGTGTCTGTACTAACTGGCATTCCAACTTAAAATGTTTTAGGGTTCCCGTTTCTCCATACCCTTGACAGCATTTGTCCTTGCCTGTTTTTTGGATAAAAGTTATTTTAACCGAGAGAAGCTGGGTGTAGAAAGACAAATACTGTATGTTCTCATTCATACGTGGTAGCTAAACAAAAGGAAGTCATGAATATAGATAATAGATTGATGCTTACCAGAGGATGGAAATGGTACTGAGGAGGAGGAGATAAAAGGGAATTGTTAATGGATACAAAAATACAATTAGATAGACTAAATAAGACCTAGTATTTAATAGTACAATATGGTAACTATAGTTAATATAATTAATGTTGTTATATATTTATGTATAAATATATGACATAAATAATATATCGTATGGTTTTAAATAACAAAAAGCATGGAGTTGGAATGTTCCTACACAAAGAAATGATAAATGCTTGAGGTGATGGATATCTCAGTTACTCTGATTTTATCATTACACATTGTATGCTTCTATCAAAATGTCACATGTATCCCATAAATATATACAACTACTATGTATCTATAATCACTAAAAATAAAAAATTTAAAAATAATTTTTCAGTGGTGCATATGTCATACATTTTTTCTCTGGAATTTTTAAATGACCCGCTTCTTTCTTTTGCTGATCCTTAGAGAATAGATCTCACGTAATATGATGCTGGAAATTCATCAATCATAGGTTGTCACTTTGGAAAATGATGGGACCAGGACATTGAAGAAAGGCTTTTTTGTGTTTACATGTCTGATACCTCTGTCTTATTGTTGCTTTGGACGTAAGGAACAAACTAATCTCTAGTCCCCATTTCTACTTTCTATTTCTTGCAACAGTTAGACTTTGTCCTAACAATTGAAAACACTCTAAGTATTTTAAACAGAAAGGCAGTTGCTGCAACAATTTTATAAAGTATTGGAAAGGCTAGATGAGTGAGAATCACATGGCCGCTTCTGATGCTATTGATCCAAGAATAAGAAAACCAGGATCAGGAAGCTATGGATGAATCCACTACATTGCCTTACACGTCCAGGAGGCCGTTGACTAAAACAGAGAGACCCCTGTGTCCTCAAAGGCTTAGCTTTTCTTGTTAAATAAAGAAACAAAGCACCAGTAAGTTGATGTTGGCTTCTCTTTTATCTTATAAACCTTTTAAGTTCCTATACTCAATAAAACTTAATTTGTATCTAGAACATCTAGCAAGAGATTCTTGTAAATATACTTCTCAGCTTTGCCATTACTGCAAAACAGCAAGGCATGTAGGAAGTATAAATGGCTGTTAAGAACTAAGCAACCTTATCTAACGTGACCAAAATGTCTCAATTTTAATTTAATGGAAAATGCTTTCCCTTTCACAAATCCTGTTGGAGGAAGGCTAACAGCAAAGTGTTGTTAGTATTTTTTTTTTCATTTTAGAGGGAAAAAGCATATTTAGAATGATTTATTTTTTGTTAATCCCTAATAAAAAATTGGCAACAATCTTGTCTTGTGTTCACACTGGACTTTGGACTAATTGTTAGGTTTATTCTAATTATATTCCAATTGCAATATCATTAACTATGTACTCCTCTCAAGTCAGGAACTTGTGATTATCTTATGTTTTGAAATATACACAGCAATGTTACAATTTCCATGCAAGCAACCAATGACTGAGAGTCTAAATATAACTGAGACAATTCAATCTTTTCTACTTTCATTATATGCCCCTCTTATGTATGTATAATTGATTTTTTTCTCATAATTGAATGGACTGATAATTGATTTTTTTTTTGTCAAATCTAAGGAGAGGATCTATATGATTTATTGCCTTACTTTACTCTTTTCTATCATTTCCAGTTTGCTGGTTTTACAGCAGTTGTTTGCATGATTCCATGAATTGATAGCTAAAGGTATGGAAAGAGAGAGTACTTCATTGGGAGGACAGATGGGTTCAACATGCCTGATGATGATAGACCACTCCCAAGAGCTTACAGTGTTAACTAGACTACTGATATATTTATACATTCAGAAAATATTTCTACATTCCAGTTTTTCAACAAATAGTTTTGACACAGGTAGGAAGTTCATAAACTGGAAGGATTGATTCTTGGGATAATGGGTCTCATCAATGGACAGTGACATAAATGTAGCTCAAATTCCCCATATTGTAATCTCACCAAAAGCTTGAATCACAGGTCTGTGCATTTTGCTTTCTTCGTGAATTATGAGAAGGAAACTGGAATGAAAATATAACTTTTAATCTACTCGACTAATTTATACATTTCTGCATGTTTGTTTTTTAAAAATTAGCATATTTCCCATATGAGTTATGTAACAATATTAGAAAGGGAACAAATACAAAAATAATATTATTTCTCTAAGTTGCAATGTACAGGATTATGCAAACAATATTATTTGGGCCACTTCATTTTATTTGCTGTATTTCTTTTATATAGTCCTCATCACATTAAGCTTCTTCTTGCCTTTCTATCCTAAGCTAATGATAAATGACAGGGTAGGTGGTAATGGGAGTGTGGCAATGACTGTGAACACGCACATCAACCTGAGCAAAAAGTAATGCGAAGTGACCGATTAAGGACTGTAATGAACATGGTAACATTTAATGCTATTTTCTAGCCTTGTTAAAATAAATAGATATTGTATCACACTTAGCTTATTAAAATTTTTGTCATAAAAAAGTTTCACTGAAGAGTATTGCCTAAAAACACTTTTAAAATATTATACACTTACTGCACACTGTCCAATCTTCAAGTTTAAAATAAACCACCTGGTTGATCTGCAAATAATGCTATTCATTCAGATAACTGAGATTTTCCGAGACATATAATTTCCAACTTAAATATTTTGTTTAAGAAATATTCATGATTTTTAAAAATTAAATTTGATTGAGATGACATAAAGTATAGTATTTCACCTGATTTTCCAAATTTATTTAAACATACGTACTGCTAGATAATTTTTCAATGGCTACATACATGTTGTGCTTTGTATTATTCATATTTTTCTATTTTTATGTTTGACAGAAGATGTCGATCTTTGATAGTTAAAAAATGACACATTTTATTCATTCACTCAATCAAGATTTAAGAGTGAAGAAAGGCTCAGTACATGCCTTTGAAGAATGTGCTATAGAGATGATTTTAACATGTATCCTGTCCTGAAGGAGTTTGCAATTCGGGAAATAGCTAACAACTATAAATAGTATGGTTTAAATACGTTTCATTTATATGACCCAAAACGTGGATAAAAAAATATTTTTGAAAGTTGTATAGATAACCAACCTGTTATTAAAAAAAGTCTTCCCATGGGTTAGGTAATTTTTAATATTTGACTTCATTCTGTACATATATTTCAAAACTATTATAAATTTAATTCAAATATGTCATAAGTATAAAGTAGAAAATATAAAAATATAAACTAATAAAAGAGTGATGGTTTTCTACCTTAGCATGCCATATTTTTTTCTTAAGCAAATCAATTTGCTTTCTACTCATTTTCACACAATCTCAGGACCAGACATCATTTTCTCTTTACCTTTCAAACAAATGAATTGCAATTTATTATAAACATGTTTTGCATCCAAACTCCAAAAATGACTTACCAAGTATAAGGAAGTATGAAAAGCAATATGTTCCTCTAAAATAGAAGTTTCTTTTTCCTCAAACATATTCTTTCTATACCCCTTAATGTAGGAAAGCATGTCACCCTTATAACCTCTCAGTACCTAGGTCTTCCTTCTTCCAACTTTTGAGACTGTTGGTTTTGATGACTCCCATTCTAGCCATTCTCTAGAAATTTATCTTTGTGAAAGAGACCTGCCTCATCAAAGATTATATTTCTCTCTGTGAGAAGTCAAAATGCATCACTGATACAAAGGTTAAAAGACTTGCTCTGATTCAGAAAATCTCTGAAGAGTCAGCCCAGCTCCAGAGCTCCCTGTGGAATTGGCTGGTTTGTGTTGTGACAGTCTTCCAGATATACTTTTTGCTCTCACCAGTCCTTTCCTCTCATTTTTATGTGAGTCTTATTGGTTTTAGAACTCTATTCCACACAAATTACTGTTTCATACATGTGGAAACATAATTTTCTTGGAAACAATTTTAAACATTTGGTATCAAAACAGTGTGGCAATTATCATGTCAGGGTCACCACCTGAGACATTGATCACCACCTGTGGAGGTCTGTACTGCAGACCCTGTCTCAATGACCAGATGAATGAATGCACTTGCACACACTAGAATACTGTGAATCTGAGTGGGCTAGGGATGGTAGTCAGCTGCTTTCAGAGAGTAATTGCAGCTAACCGACCACGACTCCTTGTCCTCCTCACATCTATTCAGTATAGATTAATAACAGAGGTTCTAAGTCAAAATGTTTGTGGATAATTAACATGGTTAAAAGAAGTTTTATGAATGATAAAAGGTCTTGGTTCCAGGGCCCAGAATAAACACCATTAACGAGTAATTCCCTTTTGACCTCCCCCAAGAGGACCATCCAGCACAAAGTTTACATGAGTAAACAGAGTAGAGACAAAGGAATGTGGGGCAAACAGACTTAACTGGGGAAGCTTTATTACTTAATCTTACCCTATCACTTAAAATTCTAATGTAATAAGCTGGCTGCCTTCAGCCTATTCCATTAAAACCTTTCGGCCTTCAGTCTATTCCATTAAAACCTTTCGGCCTTCTATAATCTTCTAACTTTCCCTAATATTTCCCTAATATTTTGCCAGCTATCTCGAGTGAATTCCAACAAACAGGTCCTAAGTAGCCCTCTAAAATAGGATCTGTAGTTGTATCATCCACCGCACATGCAGCCAGGAAGATCCCTTTACTAGTGGAAGGTGGGTGCTGATGGCATGCTGTACTCTTGACACAATAAACTACATTCTTGTCAAAATTTTCACTAGTGGTATACGGGATGTCATAAGGAGGAAATGCCCTAAGAAGTACAATATCTCATGTCTTTCAGGGGATTGAGGGAAATAGTAGTTATAATAACTATGAAATTAAATGGCTTTTAGTGGGTTTTAGTGATGTACTGGAGAAGGACAATAAAAAGCTTAGGGTTATTAAATATTAATTTAATGTGAGTGAAAGCAGAAGATGTCTTAAGTGCTTAAGTGATATATAAGGAGATTCTTATATATTGCCTTGGAGGGTTAAAAACAACTACTGTGGATTAAGTCCAAGATTTAATTATTAGGGTAGCATTTTACCAGATAAATTTTAATTCTCAAGCCAAACAGTCTGTTACATTAGGCCGAGCTCCTGTTTGATAAGGCATGGGGCTCTAAACTTGCCTGGGGACATATGCACTTAAATTTTTGAATACTTAGACTGCTCTGAACATTATGGATCTACATAGGTAGACTACCCATTCCCATTACAGGCTACCAGATCCCCTTATGTAAGAAGAGGAATTGTAAGAGGAAGTGCTGACTCTGTTAAGAGACAAAAGATTCTATACAAAAGACCTGTGCAACCTAGCTGAAGTAGGAATAGGAGTCAGGGAAACATAAACTGAATTTTGAGGATATTGGATTGAAGAATTTATGATTTAAAATTCATAAAATGAGAGTGCATCCATATGGAAGCATTCTTCATTGATATGTATTTAACATCATGACAATAGCCCAGAAGTGGCAGACATTCAAGGATAGCTCTTGAAATCTTGAAGAAGTAATGGTCATGCCTAGGGAAGTAAAAATGGCAGAACTGCTGTGACAGATGGTAGAGGAAGAAATCAAAAGACATATAAATGGGCAGAAAATATATACTTACACTATATGTTTATATATAAATATTTAAACACATAATGCTATAAAAACTACTAAATAAATATGTTTCATAATATATCCAGAAAGACACCTGTATTAGTTCATTCTTACACTGCTATGAAGAACTGCCCAAGACTGGGTAATTTATAAAAGGAAGAGGTTTAATTGATGCATTGCTGGAGAAGCCTCAATATATGTAAAATCATGGTGGAAGGCAAAGGAGAAGCAGGCACTTTATTCACAGGGCAGCAGGATGGAGTGAAAGCAAGCAGGAGAAGTGCCAGACACTTATAAAACCATCAGATTCCATGAGACTCACTCATTATCATGAGAACAGCATGGGGGATAGTACTGCATTTTCCAATTACCTCCACCTCATCCCACTCTTGACACACGAGGATTAAAATTCAAGGTGAGATTTGTGTGGGGACACAGACAAACCACATCATTCTGACCCTGGCCTCTCCCAAATCTCACGTCCTCACATTTCAAAACACAATCATGCCTTTTCAACTGTCCCCCAAAGTCTAAACTCATTCCAGCATTAACCCAAAGAGTCCAAGTCCAAAGTCTCATCTAAGAAAAGAGAAATCCCTTACATCTATGAGCTTGTAAAATCCAAAGCCAGTTAGTTATTTCCTAGATACAAAAGAGGTACAGGCATTAGGTAAATACACCAGTTCCAAATGGGAGACACTGGCCAAAACAAAGGAGCTACAGGCCCTACACAAGTCTAAAATCCAGTGGGCAGTCAAATCTTAAAGTACTAAAATGATCTTTTGTCTCCATGTCTCACATCCAGGTCATACCGATGCAAGAGGTGGGTTTCACTCCCTTGAGCAGTTCTACCACTATGACTTTGAAGGATATAAATCCCCTCCCAGCTGCTTTTACAGGCTGGTATTGAGTGTCTGCAGCTTTTCCAGGTGCATGGTGCAATCTGTTGGTGGATCTACCATTCTGGGGTCTGGAGGATAGTGGCTCTTGTCTCACAGCTCCACTAGGCAGATACCCAGTGGGGACTCTGTGTGGGGCTCCAATCCCACATTTTCCTTCTGCACTCCCCTAACAGAGGTTCTCCATGAGGTCTCTGTCCCTGCAGCAAAATTCTGCCTGGACATTCAGACATTTCCATCCTCTGAACCCCTAAACCTCAATTCCCAACTACTGTGCACCCACAGGGCCCAATACCACATGTAAGCCACCAAAGCTTGGGGCTTGCATCCTCTGAAGCAATGGCCTGAGCTATACATTGGCCCATTTTAGCCATGGCTGGAATGCAGGTCACCAAGACTTGAGGCTACACAAAGCAGCAAGGTCCTGGGCCTGGCCCACAAAATCATACTTTCTTCCTAGGCTTCAGGGCTTGTGATAGTAGGGGCTGCTGTGAAGACCTCTGATGTGCCCTGGATACATTTTCCCCATTGTCTTGTAGATTAACGTATGGCTCCTCATAACTTATGCACATTCTTTCAGCCCACTTGAATTTCTTCTCACAAAATGAGGTTTTCTATCTAACACATTGTTAGGTTGCAAATTTTCTGAACTTTTGTGCTCTGCTTCCCTTTTAAAGATAAGTTCTAATTCCAAACAATATCTTTGTGAATGCATTGAACTGAATGCTTTTAAGAACATCCAAGTCACTGTTTGAACACTCTGCTGCTTAGAAATTTTTTCCACAAGACACCCTAAATTTTCTCTCTAAAGTTCAAAGTTCTATAGATCTCTAGGGTAGGGGCAAAATGCTGCCAGTCTCTTTGCTAACGCACAGCAAAAGTGACTTTACTGCAGTTCCCAACAAGTTCCTCATCTTCATCTGAGATCACCTAAGCCTGGACTGAATTGTCCATATCACTATGGGTGTTTTGGTCAAAGCCATTCAACAAGTCTCCAGGAAGTTCGAAACTTTCCCACACCTTTCTGTGTTCTGAGCCCTCTAAGTCTCTAGGAAGTTCCAAACTTTCCCACATTTTTCTGTACATTTCTGAGCCCTCCAAACTGTTCCAACCTCTGCTTATTACCTGATTCCAAGGTTAATTCCACATTTTCAAGTATCCTTATAGCAGTACCCCACTCTTGGTCCCAACTTATTGTATTTACTCCATTCTCATACTGCCTTAAAGGACTGTCCAAGACTGGATAATTTATAAAGAAAAGAGATTTAATTTATGTATTGCTGGGGAGGCCTCAGGAAACTTACTCATAGTAGAAGGCAAAGGAGGGGCAGGCACCTTCCTCACAGGGCAGCAGAACGGAATGAAAGCAAGCAGGGGAAGTGTCAGATGCTTATAAAATCATCAGATCTCATCAGAGTCATTTATTATCATGAGAACAGCATGGGGAAAAATGTCCCCATGATCCAATTACCTCCACCTCCAAGGGTCCTGCCCTTGACGCAGGAGGATTACAATTCAGGATGAGACTTTGAGTGGGTTCACAGCCAAGCCTAAACTACATCCCATTTACAAAGCAATGGGAGAATGTGTTAGTAAGAGGAACAAATACATGATTAAGAAATGATGGCTGTCCTATGTAGATGATAGGAAATATTAGAAAACTGGTTATATCATAAAAATGAAAATGATAGCACCCCAAAATAATAGCAGTCAGGGAACAGGGTATAGATATTAAAAACAAGATGGGCCCATGCATAGGCCGTGTTCCCACAAAGCAACGTTACTCTAACTACTGCCATTGTTGAATATGTAATCTACCAGCAAGAGGATTCAACACTGTGTCATCGCTAGAGAACCATATCTTGAGAAGTTCTACCATCCTCTTTGTAACAAGTACTGACATTGATTCTTTTACACCATGATAGGGCCACCATTTCATCTTGACTAGAATCAATACATATAGGGCAGAAATGAGTTTGTTTTTCCTGCCTGTGTGTCCTTCAATAATATTATCTGAGGATTAAGTGATATATAAAACACTGTTAAGGCTAAATTCATAACTTAGACCTAAAACAAAATACTCGCTTTACAACAAAGGAAGGGAATGAGTATAGGACAACAGAATCTACCAATTGTATCACATTCTGCACCACTGCATCATAGCTTGCCAGCCTGATAGAGAATAAATGTGCATCCAAGGACCCAGTCTGCAGGTGATATAATCCTGCAGTGATGGGATTCTTATCCTTTAAGATGTGGTATACATCCTAATTTAATCAAAATTACCTATTGTTTTGTCTCTAATAAATAGAATACATAGATGTGGAAGTAGAAATAGTCAAAATTACCATCACTCCAGTAACCCAGTAACCCATCCTGGGTGACATGTGCCTTCTACTCCTACACACTTACGCTCTCTGGTCTGAAAACTATGGTTTTCAGATGGAATTCACTTTACTTATACCTGGAGATACAGAAATATCATATTGAATGTTAAGCAGTGACTACCACATTTTTATTCCAGGATTCTTGGCCAAAAGATCAGTGTGTAAGAAGAGGAGTCATCAAATTTTCTGGGGTAATTGACTCTGATCATCATGAGACGAGAAGGCTGTCATAGCCCAGGCAACAGGAAAGAAGGCATTTGGCTGCCAGCTATCTCTTGGATAGTGTCTTCTTACCTCCTTGTCCAAATTCGATTATAAATGAAGGAGCACAGCAGTCAGCATTTGAGAAGTCATGATTGCCAGGAATTCAGATGCCTCAAAGATGAGGTTTACTCTGTGAGATAAATGTACTAAATCATAAAAACTGCTAGCCAAGGGTGATGGGACTCTAAATTGGTTAGAACAGGGAGGAGACACTGTATATGAGTTGTTGCCTTGAAGTCACTTTGAATGGCACGGACTATAGTTTTGTCACATTAACCTAACTTTAATAAGTTTCTTCAGAGAAACAATTATGAAAATCCTGGAGGAAATTTTCTCAGATAGTGCGTATTCACTCTTTGATATAAGTGGATTCAAGTAGTCCAAAAGATGAAATGTACCAAGTTGGTGGTAAGCTGGCCAAATAACCCATTCATGAATAAGAAACTCTTTTTTTTTTCATTTTTGCTGATAACTTTGGTTGCTAATGGCTCACAGCTGAGATATTTTTCCACAATTTTTTTTTGACCAAAGTGGCTGTCTTCAGGCAGCTAGTAACCAAAGTCTGGTTGTTATGAGGGTACAAAGCCTGCCCTTTCACCTACAACCAGGACCCCTCTAAGGGCCATTCCATTTTTGAGCTCAGCTGAGGCATCTGTTGCTAGTATGTTGCAGGTCACCTTTCCCCCCGTCTAATCCTATTTCTCTCATTCCCTTACAGGTATTTTTCCCAAACCACTCCCTCAAAACCACCTTTAAGCCAATTATTGCCTCAGAATCTGTTTCTTGGAGGATTTCACTTAATAAATCTAGTTTTTAAAAAGTACATTTTTATTTTATAGCACTGTATCATTTTATCTCTAGTAAACCCATATATCCCAAAGCGGCTAAATAAGATAGACTGTGAATATCTACATTAGTAATGATCGAAGTATATATATATATATAAACACACATTAACAGATGTTTTGGTTAAACTAAAACCACACATGCATTTTTTCCAAAGACTTAGCTTATTTTGTCTTTTAAAAAAATTCAACAAGCTTACTTTGTATGGTGTGTAAAACATATTGATGAAGCTTTATCTTCTGTAAACTATTTTCATATCTCCTTAATATTTTGTTCTGTATTTACTAATTGAAAATTTTATGTAAGAAACTATTGTCAGGTTTGGGGATGAAAAATATTAAAATGTTTTGATAATCAGGGCTTTTAAAAATTCCATTTAATGCAGCATTATGCATCAGTTTGATATCTAAGGCATGAAAGGACTACTTTTGGTGAAATACATCTCAAACTGTATTGTATTTTATGAGTAGACTCAAGTAATACCTAGCTACTTGTACTCCATATGCATACCATTTTATGCAAGCTTTTTAAAATTGGTATTTAGAATGCCTGCTTCTTTACCTTCATTCCCAACCCTCTCTTTCTCTGGCTGGGTAACTACTTCCTGTAATTATAGACTAACTCAAGTTGATGAGTTCCATAAGAAGCCTTTCATGATAATTCATGCGTATCAGTTGCTCTGTTCTCTGGCTATTTTCTCTCAGCAAGTGTCCTGTTATATTTAAATGTCCTGTAGATGTTTATACCTTTCTCACCAACACCAGGAATTATAGCCATTCATCTGTTTTACCTCTTCCATCCTCAAGTTTAGCATGATCCTGGGCATAGCTTAGATAGAAATGGCATAGCTCAAGTTTGACTCAAGTGGCATAAAACTACCGTGGACTGAAGTTACACAAGACCCTATAAAAAATATTTTTCCTGTTGTTTTTCTGCATTATATTTGTCAATCAATTTGGATTTTTTAAATTAATAAATAGATCCACTCCAAGAAAACCTGTATTCTTAGTCTCTTTGAATTTTTTCACTTTTCTTAGATGTTATAAAGATTTGTGTTTGTGAGAATTTTTCTGAGCTATTTGATCTTGGACCCAAGGGAGGAAAACAAGTGCGAAGATGTTGAGCTGCAATTACAAGATGCTCACAGAGAGAAAAAATAAAATATAAAAGAAAGAAAACCTTCGGCAACAGATATCTTTAAGTACAGGTTAAAGTTTTTCAGATGGTTGACATTCTCTCTGGTTAGACCCCTGGTTGTTATGGTGATGAAAAGCTGTTGCATCCTTTGAGATTTATAAATTAGAATAACAGGATAATAAAAAGATACACGTTATAGTAAAGCTAGGGAAGTTAAAGAACTCCGTTCAGCTAAGGAAGAGGTTCCAATATAAAAATAGATGCTGTTCAAGTAATACAAAAGCATCATTAAGGTATAAAATTAAGAGCATATTATGAAGTATTAAATGGCCAGAAAAGTCAGGAATGCCTAAACTTAAGTTGGCCCAATCATCTCCCAACACAATTTCTTTTCCCAAATGAATGGGAATAAGCAACAGAAAAGCAGAAAACGTAGTAGGTGGTTAGCTGAGGCTCCAGTACCAAACTTCAACACCAAAATACCAAAACAGCTAACCCACGTATACCATTTAGTCAGCGTTTCTTTGTGCATCCATAACTCACCACCACCAATACACAAATTCATATAATAGAAATTAACACTTTAGTGGCATGAAAATGTACCTCCTCTAATAGCTGGCAAAAAAATCAAGCAACAATAGCACAATTTGTCCTTGATGCCTACCACTGAGTAGGCTGAAGCTGCACACTTTAGACCTTCTCAGCTCACAGCAGAAATTCTGTGTCTATGTCTTGATGCTGACAGTGAGAATAAAATATGCATATCTTGAGAAATCACCCTGGTCTACCACATGAGTAGTGCTGGCACTCACAATTTGGCTCATACAGTGAACGGAACCAATTTCATGAACACTGATAGTCTAGCCCCGTTAAAAGTTTTAATACTCAAATGTTTTGCCTGGCAGAATGTCCTTTAATCAATCCATGATAAACCCTCTTTTTTGTGTATGCAGGAGCAATATGGCAAGAGACATAAAGGATTGCTCTTCTCTGGGTGCAATTATTGAGTTCTCAATGTTTGTTAGGTAAGTGGAACAAATACACTATCAATAGATCCTCCAACTCTATTAAGAAAAACAGGCACATATATAATTATAAAAGAAGGCACATTACAACTAGTGCTTGGCAGAAGTAACATAAAAGCAATGCTGGGTTTTCTATTCCAGGTCAATATTGTCGTGTAACTTGTGATGTGGATACATACTAATACCTCAGGAACAGTGTCTAGTGAAGGTAATGATAATGACCTTAAGATCAAAATTAGATTTTCAGCTGACGATAGTCTTCCAGCAGTTTAACACCCTGAAAATTTTATTTGGACAGTGGTTACTTGCCAGGAGTCTTAGGTACTTTATTTGCCAACTGTCAAAATCTGATTGTCCATCGCAGCACTCATCTCCACAGACCATTTATTTAGTGACCTTGACCAATTTTAAGCTTGTTGAGTACATCACACATCGGCATTGGAGGTGGAAATCAAGAAGATGAATGGTAGGCAGGAATTTACTGAAGCTGATAGGAATCATTTATCTTACCAGCATGATAGAATAATCACATCCTGATAGGGCATATGAGATTCTGGAAGATGATTTTAAGGACAAAGTCCAGGAAGATTTACAATTTTCAAACTCAGGGACGCTTTCAAACTTGTATGTATTTTCTCTATACAGTTGATGTTCCCTCTTTGGAAATTTATAAACATTCCTTTGTGTCCAATTATGTTAGGATATAGAGAATTACACAAAAGTTAACTAACCATAATATGAGATATTGAAGATTATAAGTGATAATGTTCTTCCAAGATAAGAAATGTAGAGTATAGGGTCTCTTTCTTCATATTGCCTTGTTTTCACTAATATTTTATACTAAAAGTCTATATTATTTTTCTTTTATTTCATGCTTTCTTTTTACAAAAAGTTTGAAATTTTGTCTATAAAGTATTAGAATTCATATTGCAAAATGTGCAGTGTGATAAGAACAGCATATTGGCAAAATTTTAGATAGTATAATTTACCATGTTATTTCCAATAAAAAATTTCTTTTTTGCATTCTTACAAATTATTTGGTCCCATTTTTTTAAGGTACAGAACACGTAACTATTCCTTTTGAAATACTAAATTATGTTTTTATATACCAAAGCACAAATGAATATTTTGAGAAATAGGTAAACATCTAGTATTAATATATAATTAAGTCAGCAGAAATAATCATTTAAAATATTTAAATATTAAAATTGTTTTACACATTATTTCACAAATCAGCATTATTTATGGGTGAGGGAGGTTCATGGATGCTTTCTGCAACTTTTCTTGTGAGAGCTTTATTTTCCAATCTCATGTTCCTTATTGGTATCAGTTATTTTATGAAGTTGTGAATTGTATAATATGGCATCATCACACTTCAAAAAACATCCTTGTTTAAATTTCTATTTTTTTGAACAAACAATTTATAGTATACAAACCGAAAGCATTTTCTGGTCTCCTGCCCTACTTTTCAATGCAGCAAGTTCTTCCTCTTCCCTTGGGTGAAGTCTCACACTTTCTCTGGTCACATTTGTTCAATACAGAGTGGTCTGTAATTGCTTTAAGACATAGACATGGAACTGATTCGGTACTTAAGAGTCCAGCTGCAGTTACTGTTCAAGAATTTTCAACCTTATGCAATGCTGTAGCTACTCTTTACCCAACTGGAGCTTGCTTCAGACAATAAAAATCTACAAAACTGCTTGGGTCAGTCTAGTTTCCACACTGTCTCGTTTCCAACCCTCCTCCCTCATTTGGTTTTTTATGATCTCTGACCATTCTGGGATGGAGCAATGGAGAAAAACAGATAAGAGTAACAGGGAACTTCTTAAACAGTTCTTTCCTGTACTCAATATTTATTCTTCGATCTGACAGAATAGTAAAGCTGACACTTCCCTTCAAGGGGCTTGTGTTCCTGGATGTCATCAGCAATTTTTTTTATTTTTTATTGTTCTGCTCCTTTTCAATTCTTGCTTCAGTGATAATTCGCTGTACCCAGAAATTATGTTAAAGTCCTGTGGTCACTCCAGTTGATACCCTTGGGTACAATTTGAAATAATTTCAGCTGACCTTCCACTCATGATAAACTATATCTTGTTGCTGTTTTAAAAATACCCAAATGCCTTTGTATTCTTTCTAGGGATAAACTCTGGAAGTGCAGGGTGCCCAATACATGCAAATCTCCTTTGAACATGCTGAGAGAATAGTTAATAGACTTTGGTTTTAAGATTTCTTTGATTGGGATCTGTGATGTTCAATGTTATGTGTTAACTCAACTAGGTGACCCAGATGTTTCATAAAACATCAGTCTAGACATTGCTTTTAAAATAAGATTAACATTAAATAGTGGGCTTTAAAGGAAGCAGATTACCTTTCATAATGTGGGACACCTCATCCCATCAGTTGAAGGCCTAAAGAGAGTGTAAATTACTTCAACTATTGTAGAAGACAGTGTGGTGATTCCTCAAGGATCCAGAACCAGAAATACCATTTGACCCAGCAATTCCATTACTGGGTATATACCTAAAGGATTATAAATCATTCTACTATAAAGACACATGCACAAGTATGTTCATTGCATCACTATTTACAATAGCAAAGACTTGGAACCAACCGAAACGCCCATCAGTGATAAACTGGATAAAGAAAATGTGGCACATATGCACCATGAAATATTATGCAGCCATAAAAAAGAATGAGTTTATGTCTCTTGTAGGGACATGGATAAGGCTGAAAGCCATCATCCTCAGCCAGCTGACACAGGAACAAAAAACCAAACACCACACGTTCTCACTGATAAGTGGAGGTTGAACGATGAGAACACATGCACACAGAGAGGGGAGTATCACACACCGGGGCCTGTTGTGGGGAGTGGGCAAGGGGAGGGAGAACATTAGGACAAATAGCATGTGGGGCTTAAAACCTAGATGATGATGGGTTGATTGGTGCAGCAAAATCACTATGGCACATGTATACCTATGCAACAAGCCTGCACGTTCTGCATATGTATGCCAGAACTTGAAGTAAAATAAAAATAATAAAATAAAGAGAAAAAGACTGAGATCAGAGTTCCTCTGAAGAAAGCATTCTGCCTCCAACCTGCAAGGGAAATTGAGCTGACGCATTAATCCTGCCCTGAGTCTCCAGCCTACAGGTCTGCTCTGAAGTCTCTCCCTCTTTCTCTGTTGGTTCTGTTTCTCTGGTGAGTTTTGTTGAGAACTTCATAAGATTCACATTACATTCTCCCAAATAGTCCCAGTAAATCCTCTTTATCCGGAAGGCCCAGAAGAAGCAGTTCTAATTTCTCCCCATTGAAGGAAACTCTTCTAATAACTTTCTTCAGAGAAGCTCTCTTCACAAATATTTCTCTTGATACATTTACATCCTCTTTGTGCTTATGCTAAATAGCATATTTTCGGGTGTCTGTTTTGTATCTTCTTCAGGGTGATCTCTCTCACTTCATATTTCATTGTATTTTGCATTGACTGAATAACAGTGTTTCTTGGTGGTTCTTTAATTGAAGCTTGAAATTTCTGCTGCATCTGCATTTATTATCTTAATTTTGAAAATCATATAATTCATTCTTTTAAGTATCTGTAAAGACACACAACTTGTAAAGTTTATTTTGTCACTGATTTTAATTTTATCTCAGCTGAAAGTTTATTTGATTTACAATGTATGCTAGTTAATCATTCTTATATTGGCAACCACTTATTTAAAGGATATGTGATTAAAGGGGCTTAACGGTGAAGACTCCACATCTATTCAACGTGAAGTTCTCAGTACCATTCATGTTTGTCAGTCTCAACTCACAAATAAAGCTATATGTCTCATCCATCCACCCATATTTTAGGCTGCCCACTGAAATGTGTGAGCTATTCTCAGCAAAAAAATTAAAAAAGGTTTTCTGTTTCCCAGAAAGACAAGTGGAGACAGACTGATGCATGCTGCAGTATATAAACCAAGCAGTGATGTGCTGAAGCCAGTTATACAGGTCATGAGAACAGATAGTTAAATTTTCAGAAATTTTGCAAGCCAGTTGTTAAGTATAGCAATTATTAAATTACTAGATACTATATGTATCAGAACATCGCTGTCTACTCCATGAATATGGACATTTATTTCTCAACTTGAAAATATTTTTTAAAAATTTAATAAAAATAACTTTAAAATCATAACAACATAAGCCATGTTAAATGCAAAAAATACGCAAAATACATCACTTCCTTTTTACTGTAGCATTTCACTATGTCACTGAGAAGCTTGTGAGGTCATTTAAGCCCATTGTTATCTGTAAAGTGAAGTGCTACATAATGGAGTGCGGCTTTACATTTCTTAACAACTTCTCATTCAGTGGCTTAAAACTGGTTACGATAGGAGTATTTACACCATGTAAAGCACTAAAAATAGGCTTTTTTTTTTTGTAGGAGTGGGCATTATTTTTAATTTACTAGCACATCATTTCCCATTTTTTTGTCTTCTACATCTTGTTTATAATTATCTTTATTTAATTTCAAGGTGAAATCAGATTCTGTAATCTGTGTAAACCCATTGACACAGGACCAGGTTTGACCCGTACTGGTTTCTTAGGGAATGGCAGCCTGGGATATATTCAGAGCAGCCTTCTGTACACTGTCTTCTGACATGTCTTTGATACATCATAGGCAAGAGGACATAAATTACATAGCCACTTGGACTCACAGCACATAGAAATCACAACTTCAATTATCTGACATTGAGGTGCCAGAACCACCTGAACTCTTCTCATTAGTATATCTTGTTTTCACTCAATATACAGGTACCAATTTAACTAATTCAGCATGGAGTATATTTTACAAAGGTATTATACTTTTGCATCCATTCAGCAACTGGAAAGGTACATGATCCTGCTTTGTAGAGTACTGTGGTTGAATGTAGACTCAGTTTAGATAGAGAAATAAGGATATGTAATAATTATCCTAAAAACCACAAAATAATCCATGTTATTCTATTAATAATAAATGGATAACATTTCTCATCCAAATGCAACTCAAATTTAGTTTTACTTTAAAATATGACTTATCTTCAAATCCTGAAGATTTAAAAACCTTTATATAGAAATTTATTTAACATCACATGAGTTTGTATTAAAATTTAGTTTTGATAAAATAGTGGATGTAAATACACAAAGAGTTTTAAGTTATATTCAAATTAAATTGTTGATGTACTTTAATTTTATTTAAAACAAAATCAATTCAAGAATAAGACAAACTGTACGTATTTTCTAACATAAGACAAATGCGAGTTTTAATCCTAGCTTCGACCCTTGCTATCTTTGTGAATTTAGGCAACTTGCTAAGTTGCATAACTTCTCTAATTAACTCCTTATCTAAAAAGTGGCATATTTTACGTCTTAGAGTTGGTGTGATAATTCGAAGAAATTACACAAGTAAAAACTTTGTCATTTAGTAAGCAAAGCTCAGTTGTCATTTTAATACGCTAAATTTGGGGTATAATTACAGAACAGAGGGAAAACAAAATACAATTTGAAAAGGAAGCAGTTAAAATAAATAGAATTAGCATTGCTCGTGGTAGTGTAAATGTAAAACATATGCTGGATATGTTACAATGCTCTGGTCCTTGCTTTTGGGCTTGCAAAGGCATGGAGGTACACACAAACTTTCTGGAATGTATGCAGCATATCTCAAGCGATTCAGTTACCAGATTCTGGACTTTAAATCTGCCTTTCAAAGTTGCCTGGCTGAGAATATGCCCACCTCACTATTTGTATTTTCTCTGGTCTTTCACTTTTTACAATAGGTACTCCCCACTTTTCAGAAGAAGAGGTTTCTCTTTTAGACATCCAGAAGTTTGCTCAAATGCAGTATGCAGGTCAAAAGTTCCAGATCACAAAACCAAAAGCCAACTCAGCACAAAAGAATGCTTGAGTTTTTAGAAAGCATTTGTGCTGCTTATGTGACCTACTTCATTCAATTTACATGCTTAAGATAAGGCGTACATTAAAAATAGTTCAAAAATGAGATGATTGTTTAAGGGGAAGCCTATTAGGAAGATTATTTGGATTGAAATGAGTTCAGATTTTTTTTTTCATGATAGAAAGTAAGTCTGATTTGGCTGATTTGTTTGACAATACACACTGACTTTGCCAATTAAATCACACTGTGACATTATCTATAAGGTGAATAAGATAAATTTGCAGCTTCACAATTTCAAGGAAAATATATTCAATGCATATATATGACACAAAGTATGCTAGAAGAAATACTGCAACTACTTAAACTTATGATGAAAAATTATAGATGTCAATTTAAAAATATGTGACAGGCTTCATAGATTTACAAAATTATTTTAAGTTGTCAGTAGAAAAAATATTCAAAGACCAATATCATAATACAAGGACAGTTAGATATTGAATGAAAACTAATAGTTTGGTGTTTAATGTAACTTTACATACATACACTATTTTATTATTCATCTCAGATAAGAATTTATATAATTATGAGTATTTTCATCATATACCAGTAATTGTCATAATTTTCTATAACATTTTCAGGAAATAGTTAAAAATACCAATATCATATCTGTAAAACCGGTATTGTAACATTTATTTACTGACAAGGGATCCTCTGAGAGTTATTGCTTTATTTCTCGTTTTGTTTTAAATCATTTTGAAGTTTTCTATTTGACAAAAATCATTCCAAGCTTCTGGGATTCAGAAATGAAATTTATGTTGTGTTTTGTTAATTGCTGCTCCACTTATCTCACATTCCAGAGGAACAGGAGGCTACACATCTCCTGAATATGTCTGGGATCAGGTCAGTTGAAATCAAAAACAAAACAAAACGAAACCCTCCGGGTTGTCTGCCCGCACTGGGAACTTGGTGCACTATCCGTTGCTGTGAAAGGCTCACCGACACGAGAGCGGACCCCAGCACTATTGGCTAGAATGATTCTGATTGGTTAATATTTTTACTGTGGGGTCTTGACCAAAGAACAAAATGGAAATTCTGCCCCCCAATCTAGGTAATGATATAGTCATTAAAAGATAAACTATTAAAAAATTATAATGTTATAGTAAGTAACCAGGCAGACATGAGCAGGGCAAGAGATGGCCCCTCGCCCACCAGGAACGTCAGCAACAAAGAGGGCATGGTCAGGTGGTTGCTAAACTGCCTCTTTAAAATAATAATTGGTCACAGTGGGCACCAGGGAAAGGCAGTCTCCCAATAGGTAGAAAACATCTCATGTTGGTGACCAGCAGCTTCCCTATGAGACCTCAGGAACTGGGCGATTGGGCTTAACCATGGATACTAAGAGGCAAAATGGCAGTTTAACTAATATTTGACCTTCCTCCAGAAACACTCAACTGGTAAGGGAAGAATGCCTCAAGCGAGCATGTGCACAATTTCAGTAAACACACTGCGCATGCAGCCCGTCCCAAGTGCTGACAGACCACTGTGTTTGCCGACAGCCCACCCAAAGGGAAGAATCGGGGGGAAGGGAGGCAACCCTCACAAAAACATGCCAATATACAAAACCCCAAGTCAGAGGTCAAATAATATGCTTGAGCTCTCAAGTCGACTACTTGTCCCTCTTCCAATTGTATTTCACTTTCTTTGGTTCCTGGTCTAAAGCTCTTTAATAAACTCTCACTCCTGCTCTAAAACTTGCCTAGATCTCTCACTCTGCCTTAGGCCCCTCAGTCAAATTCTTTCTTCTGAGAAGGCAAGAATTGAGGTTGCTGAAAACCTGTATGGATTCAATGACACTAATTCTAACACAAAGAGCAATGGGGTCATTTACTGTAAATGTAAGGGACAGAAAGGGCAGAAGGGGAGAAAAGATGATGTTGACATAGCAGATGAAGAAAGAATCAAGTACATAAACTACCTGCTAAATAGACCTGGAATCTAGAGAAATAAATGTTGGTTTCTCATTGATAGAACTCCTGAATGACTTTTAGGAGAAAACAGGCTGATTTTAGACGGCACTGGTATCAATGGGTTGACTACTATTACTTTTTATTATTTACTTGTACAACCATGTCTTAATCAAACATAAGCAGTGTTATGAGATAGTATCACTGATACCATAACCACTCTAAATATTGAGACTAGATGATGATAAATCATCAAATTATTGCATTACTATCAGGGTGGAGATCCCAATACAGAACTAGAAATACTGTACAATTTAAATGGGCTTTTTTTCCTAGCAATTTCCTTACAAAAATATTTAAGTGGATTTTCCTAATGAAGCTTTAGGGGGTATGCTTTTTGTATATGTTTTAAAAAAAGTGAATTTTTTGATATAAAATACAAACCATACTTATTTTAACATAATGAAAATAAGGACAGAAAGTGGGATAAAAATGAGTTTTTCTTAATAGCTTCCAATATGTTTACCAGTTGGGTAAAGTAAGCAAAGCATATACAATATGGTTGAGAAGTAGGAAAAATAAACATAATCTATTGAATTAAATGTTAAAGTATTTTTATTACTATACTTTAAGCTCTTGGATATATGTGCAGAACACGCAGGTTTATTACATAGGTATACAAATGCCGTGGTGGTTTGCCACACCCATCAACCAATCATCAACATTAGGTATTTCTCCTAATGCTATCCCGTCCCCAGACCCCACTCCCGACAGACCCCAGTGTGTGATGTTCCCCTCCCTGTGTCCCTGTGTTCTCATTTTTCAACTTCCAAATATAGGGAGAACCTGCAGTGTTTGGTTTTCTGTTCTTGTGTTAGCTTGCTGAGAATGATGGTTTCCAGCTTCATCCATGTCCTTGCAAAGGACATGAACTCATCCTTTTTTATGGCTGCATACTATTTCATGGTGTATATATGACAAATTTCTTTATCCAGTCTATCATTGATGGGCATTTGGGTTAGTTCCAAGTCTTTGCTGTTGTGAATAGTGCTGCAATAAATATATATGGGTATGTGTCTTTATAGCAGAATGATTTATAATCCTTTGAGTATGTACTCAGAAATGGGATTGCTGGGTCAAATGGTACTTCTGATTTTAGATCCTTGAGGAATCACCACACTGTCTTCCAGAATGGTTAAATAATTTACACTCCCACCAATAATGTAAAAGCATTCCTATTCTCCACATCCTATCCAGCATCTGTTGTTTCCTGACCTTTTAATAATCGCCATTCTAACTAGTGTGAGATGTTATCTCATTGTGACTTTGATTTGCATTTATCTAATGACCAGTGATGATGAGCTTTTTTTTATATGCTTGTTGGCCACATAAATGTCTTCTTTTGAAAAGTTTCTGTTCATATCCTTTGCACCCTTTTTGATGGGGTTAGTTGTTTTTTTTTCTTGTAAAGTTGTTTAAGTTCTTTGTAGATTCTGGATATTAGTCCTTTGTCAGATGGATAGATTGCAAAAATTTCCTCCCATTCTGTAGGTTTCCTGTTCACTCTGATGATAGTGTGTTTTGCTGTGCAGAAGCTCTTTAGTTTAATTAGATGCCATTTGTCAATTTTGGCTTTTATTGTCATTGCTTTTGGTCATGAAGTCTTTGCCCATGCCTATGTCCTGAATGCTATTGCCTAGGTTTTCTTCCAGGGTTTTTATGATTTTAAGTCTTATGTTTAAGTCTTTATTACATGCATCTTTGGGTTTCTTTAACAAGACATTTTCAGTATCAATATAAAATCCACTTTCTTAAATTATCTGTATAGACATATTGACTAAGCTTGAAATTAGGAAATCATATTTACTATTCTTTTAAGTTTGGTTTTTGTTAGTGTGAGGAAAAAAGGGCACACCTCCCCATTTGTATCCCTATCCATTTGATCTTTGAAATAGCAAATGCTATCCAGATTTAGAAAATGAAACATCACAGAAAGAAATTCAGTGAAATGTATATATTGCGACACCGTTAAAATGAAAGTTAAAGGTTACTTCACCAAAGCCTTTAAAAACTAATTCTGAAGACCTGAGTCTGACAGATATGTATTCATATAAAATAAACAGAACATAACTGACAGTTAAATAGATCTTAAATACTTTTTTATGATTCTAAAGATGCACAAAGTCAACAGTTCTAAAAATTGCCTTAGACCTTGAGAATGATTAATCCTACTTTTTTTTCAAATCACAAGCAATTACACTCAAAAGAATAATTTCAAGGTTGCATATTATTTTGCTGCTACCTATATATTTTGTTTAACTTTGAGTTCTAATAAAGATAACATTCAGTTTCAGAACTTAGAAATAAGGCAGAAACACACATTTACACTACCTATGTCTCTATGGATACCAATGCATTTATAAATATTTAGCTATTCTTAAAATTTAGAAATGAAATGTCCATGATTTAGTGAACTATTTTATTCTGCAATTCACAAGGCGCTAGGAACTTCTCCTGGAATAAACAGGAACATGGAGAGGAAAGAGGAATACCAGTAAAACTTTCCTATATGCCATTTGTCAAGCTTTACAATAGAAAACTTCATAAAAATTTTTAAAGTTGCTATTTCATTCTGGGTGACTTCACAGCAATAGGTTTCATTCAGTTTTATAATGCTTCCCAGAAAATGTCTTTACTTAGATTGAATGCTATGGATTTCTTTTGCAGATACGCATTTAATGTTCCATTTAAGACATAAACAAAATGAAGTATGCCCTGGGATAGTGTACTTGGGATTTGTGAGCATTTTTTTTTTTATTTTATCTTTTGAGATGCAGTAGCTCTAAGTTGTATAGTACTAGGCTGTCATCTTAGGAGATCTGTTTTGTGGTAGATTTTGATATTATACAACCGTAAGACCTGCTCTTGTTAAATAATAGATAACACAAAACTTCTGCTTTTATCATACTACATTTTTCTCTTATTAATAGCTCATTTTAAAATGTAATGGAGAGTCTTAAGTCAGAATCATGAAAAAGTATCTAAGATTAATAATTTGTTAAACTATATCTTGTTACCATTCTAGAGGAAATCTACTCTGAGAGCATTTAGGATACACTGGTTTTGTTCTAGAGGTAGAAAGAAATAATTCAAATAAAAACAGAATATGCAAAAAATTACTGCATACTGTATTGGATGATTCATTAATTTTTCTTTAACGAATAATGTAGTCCTTTATTGAGCTATAATCTGACTTTTACAGAAATGTACCCCTATTCATGTCATTAAAGAAGAATTTAAATTGTAGTAACATTATTAAGGGAGACATATCTATTATCTATTTTATTGTGTTTTATAATACACATGAAGACATTGGGATATATTAGTCATTGGGATAATGAGTAGATACTGTGCTGTGTAGAATTTTAATGCATAAATGTCATTTACATCTGTTATTTATCTTTCATTTTTAAAAATGTGCCTGCAGTAGTTATCAAAGGCTAACGCTGTATCTCTTCTATGCAGACACAGTGAAGGCATTGGCAGGTTAATAGGACAAATCAAAACTCTTTCTTCTTTTTTGAGGTGGAGTCTCGCTCTGTCGCCCAGGTTGGAGTGCAGTGGCCCAATCTTGGCTCACTGCAATCTCCGCCTCCCTGGTCAAGCAATTATTCTGTCTCAGCCTCCTGAGTAGCTGAGACTACAGGTGCCTGCCACCATGCCTGGGTAATTATTTTGCATTTTTAGTAGAGACAGGGTTTCACTATGTTGGCCAGGTTGATCTCAAACTCCTGACCTCAAATGAGCCGCCCATCTCGGCCACCCAAGACAAATCAGAGCTCTTACACCAACCTCTCTCTACCTCACTCAGGAAGGTTTAGAGGATGAGAGATGCCATTGCTATATTTGTGACAAATCAAAGAAAGACAACTCCTATTCATGCGTATTCACTCCACACCCTAGCTACTTTGGTTCAGAATCTCACTTTGATTTTAATAGCTCAGAGTTCTTCGGCAAGTTACTTGCTATTGCAGTCTGTTTCTGCCTCTGTAAAAAGTGAATAATAAAAACTAAACAATGCGATCATTATGAAGATTAAAGTGTTAGTATGCATATGAACCACCTAGAAAGGGCCTGGTACATGATATATATTGCATAGGATATTATTATGATTATCAATATTCACTATAGTAATAAGCAGGTAAATAGTTGTAGAAAGCCCCAGACTTTCTGTGTCCTGATTCTGCATATACTTGATTCTTTACAGCTTACTCCATCAAAATTATTCCAAGTCAGCTTAGGTAAAACTAAGAAGCAGACTAAGGTAACTTCTGCAACATGCAGCTGGTCCTGTCAAAGCTCTTTTCCTCCCGTGTGCCTCTTTGATTCCAGTTACTCATTGCCATATTTTTCCTTCTTACTTTTCTGTCCCTCTCCATAGGCCAATGGCAATTCTTAGGAGAAGCCCTAAATGTAAGTGATCCAAAGCACAAATGCATTTACCTAAGTTGTTCTGAGGAAAGAAGGACACAGGTAAAATAAGAGTGTAGGCTAACCTGAAAAGAGCATATGGCCTAATGGTGAGTAAAAAGAAACATAAATCCTAACTTGCTTTATAAGGAAGTAAATGACAAGTGTAAATGAGAAAGAGGTGGAAGGGGCTATAGGAACTTAGAAGAAAGCAAGCCTATGTTTTGTCCTTTTCTCAGGGAGAAAAAATAATAATAATGAAAAATAGGTAATAGAAAAAACACAGAAGTAGGAGGGCAATTCACGCAAGGGGAATAGCTTTTCTGAGGGAGCACAGCATATAAAAAGGCTAATATGTAGATTATTTTATATGGAATAATGTTGTCATTGGAAATTATGGATTTGTTTATTTACCTACTTATGTAGCACTGACCACACACCAGGTGCTTTGGTAAGCACTTTCCAATTATAGATGAATATATTCCTTAACAATAAACATGAGAAGGCTGGTATGATCATGTTACTGTCAGACAGAATAGACTTCGAGGTAAAACATATTATTGAGATTAAAAAGAGAAAAATTTTACAACATTAAAATGTAGTCATTGGGCAGAAATAATCCTCAATATAAATGTTAATAATAACAGCAAATCTAAATAAATGAAGACACATATCTATAAAACTTAAAGATTGAAATATGTAAATCCACAATTACAATTTCAGATTTTTAACACCCTTCTCTCATTAATTGATAGACCGAGTAGAAAAAAATTCAGGAGAGATGTAGACATTGAACAACATTAGCTGCTAAAACTTAATCTAATTGATGTGTATGGAACGTAACATACAATAATAAAGGAATAGACATGTTTTTCAAGTGCACTTTGAGCATTCCTACCATATGGTAGGCCATTAGATACGCCTCCATAAATTTTACAAGACCGAAATCTTACAGGGCATATTCTTTGAGCAGAACAGAGTTAATTAGAAATCAATCACAATAAAATATCTAAAAAATCCACAAGCATCTGGAAATTAATCACATACTTCTCTGTAAATAAAATGTCAAAGAAGAAGATCACAAAGAAAAATAGAAATTATTTCAAAGTAGACAGATATTTAAACAAGAACACCAAAATTTGTAGAATGTACTAAGGTAGAGCTTAAAGGAAAGAGTTTAGTTTTAAATGAAGTTCTTATATTAGAAAAAATATAAAAGACTAAAATTAATTAAGCCTCAATCTTAAGACTGAATAAAATAAGAGCAAATTAAACTCAGAGAAATTAGAAGGAAGGAAGAAAATGAAGATAAAGATTGAAATCAGTGAAACATAAAAGGGAAAAACAAAGAAAAAATAAAGCAAAAAGATGATTCTTTAAAAAGATGAAGAAAACTGATATACTCCTAAAAAAGACTACTCAAGAAAATAGAATAAAACCACTTTCTATTATTAAGAATGAAAGAAGAAATCTTTCTAGAGACACTGTATATGACACAAGAATAAGAAGAGAACCGTAAGGAAAATCTTATGCCAATCCATTTAACAACTTAGATGAAATGTGAAATTTCATTGAAAACAAAAATTATCAAAATGAACATAAGAAGTGACTGAAATTGATATACTTTTATAAAATAAATTCAATTTATAAATTGAAAGAAGCAAGCAAACAAATAAGAACAAAAGAAAAAGAAAGGCTCATCTTGAAGAAAATTTTAGACCCAAGTGGCTTCATTGGTGGTATTTTAACTACTTATGGATAAACTAATACTAATTCTACAAAAAATCTCTGAAAAACAGGCAGGAACAATTGCAAGCTTATTTTAAGAAGCTAATATAACACCAGTGTGAACTTGACCAGGACACCAGAAGAAACAAATTATAGGTCAAGTTTTTTTTTATAAACGAGGAGGCAAAAATCCTTAATTACACAACAAAACAAAATTCCACAATATACAAAAAGGGATATACAACACGACCAAGTAGCATCTACTTTGGGAATTAAAGTTTAACCTTGAAAACCACTGTAATTTATCACATTAACAAATATAAGAGAAAATCCAAGTGATCTTTTCAATATTTGCAGAAAATGCCATCTTTGCTACCCATTCAATATGAAACTGTACATCCTCCATCGGATAAAGAGCATCATTTAAATGAAAAAAATACGAAAACTAACACCAACATCTTACTTAATTATGAAATATAGAATGCTTTTAGAATGCTTTCTCCCCATAAGGGAAAAAAGACAAAGATGTCTGTTACCACCACTTTTATGCTGCATTAAAATGAAATTCAACCATAAGAATATTGTAAAAATAAGCACATTAAAGAAAATTTTTGACTGTCTTTATTCATAGATAATAAGAGTATATATAAAACTCCCCCTGAAAAAATTAAGAAAAATTTATTTGAACTAATAAGTTGTTTGTTAAGAGACAAGGTCTTGTTCTGCCATTCAAGCCAGAGTGCAATAGTGCAATCACAGCTTTCTGTAATCTCAAAATTATTGGGCTCAAGCAATCTTCCTACATTGGCCTCACAAAGTTGTACAATTACAGGCATGAGCCGCGGCGCCTAGCTTAATAAGTTTATTTATCTGGGTAGCAGCATGTAAGATCAATATATGAACATAACGAAAACAAGAAAACAACAACAATAATAATTGCATAACTATTTAAAAAGCAACAAATAATATTTAATTAAAAATACTACTATTTACTGTATTTTTTGTGCAGTATTATGTAGTTATAATACTATTTACAGAATATAATTATAAACAAATATATCAAAATATGTTAGACTCAAAAATGGAAAACTACAGATCATTGAACACTAGTCAGAGAACTCAAAGAAAATCTAAATACATTAAGAAATATTCCATATTCATGAAAAGGACTATGAAGCATCATTAAGAGGTCAACTTTGCTCAAATTGATACATAGATTCAATGTAATAACAATCATATCTCTAGTTTTATTTTGTTTTATTTGGTTGCATGTAAAAGTTCTTTAGTGATGGTTTCTGAGATGTTTGTGAACCCATCATCTGAGTAGTGTATGCTGCACCCAAAGTTTAGTCTTTTATTCCTCACCTCCTTTTCAGAGTCCCCCCGAGTCCCCAAAGTCCGCTGTATTATTCTCATGCCTTTGCATCCTCATAGCTAAGCTCTCACTTATAAGTGAGAACATAACAGTGTTTGATTTTCCATTCCTGAGTTACTTCAATTTATAATGAGATAAAAACACCTAATATTCATAAAGGAATAACATATTTGAATTCACCATGAACCTACAGTAGATAAAACAGTGCATTATTGGCATAAACAGACATAGATCAATGGAACAAAACAGAATGTCTAAAATAGCCATACACATTCAAAGCCAAGGATTTTTGTCAAAGATGAAGATGTCACTCAACAACAACAACCAAGAGGAAATCAAAGAAACAAAAAACTATTGGAGAAATTGAATAAAAATATGTAAAACCTTAACTTCTGCCTCATGCTGAATAAAAAGTTCGTTCAAGATGGATCATCATGCTAAATAAAAAACTGAAACTATAAAAATTGTAGTAGAAAACCTAAGAAAATATTTTTCAACCTTGGCATAGGCAAGATATTTTAGAGTGAACATAAAAAGCAGTAATCGTAAAACACAAATTTTAAAAATTTATTTCATGCTAATTAAAAACCCCTCACCGTCAAAAGGTACTACATAAAAACAGGTAAGCCCTTTATGGGATAAATTATTTGTAATATACATACCTGACAAAGAAGATAGAACTTACAAAACACTATTGTGATGTATAATGTCCTTAATAATCAGGCAAATGACTGCTAAAACCATAATTGTAAGGGCACTCCCACTAGTGTGGCTAATATTGAAAAGACAGGTCAAATGTTAGTAAACATGTAGAGAACTTCACTTCTGATACAATGTAGGTGGGGATATTGAATGTTTCAATAACTCTTAACAACTTTTGGGCAGATCCTTATATAGTAAGACACACACAAATATTCTATACTCCAGCAAATATACTCCTGGGTATAATACATTTCATTTAATAATAAATGAAAATGCTTGTTCACAAGACTCACATACAGATGTTTACAGAAGCTTTGTTTTTAAGAGCCTCAATCTGAAAACAAATGTTTTTTGAGTTTTGATCCTGGGTGTATCTGGAAGGGTGTTGACGAAAGAGATTAACATTTGAGTCAGTGGGCTGGGAAAGGCAGACCCACCCTGAATTTGGGTGGGCACCATCTAATCAGCTGCCAGCAGGGCTAGAATCTAAGCAGGCAGAAAAACCTGAAAAGACAGACTGGCCTAGCCTTCCAGCCTACATCTTTCTCCTGTGCAGGATGCTTCCTGCCCTTGAACATCTGACTCCAGGTTCTTCAGTTTTGGAATTTGGACTGGCTCTCCTTGCTCCTCAGCTTGCAAACAGCCTATTTTGGAACATTGTGATCGTGTGAGTTAATATTTAATAAGCTCACCTTTATATATATATATATATGTATATCTTTTTCCATTAGTTCTGTCCCTCTAGAGAACCCTGACTAATACAGACTTTGGTACCAGGAGTGGTTCTAGAGAAACAGAATATTAAGGATGGAGTTCTTTTGTTGGGTTTTGGGGTTTCTGCAGTCAGTTGTTTAATATGATTAGACACAAAAAATGCTCAAGAGTCTACTTCTAATAGCATGGGGAACACAGATAATCTTTGGTGTCAACTCTTTAGAGAGTTATACAAAATAAATGCATTTGACGCTCCTGATTCATTGCTCTTGAGAATCAAGGAGCTAGTGACTCTATATATAGCACCTTTTACTATATGTGGAGAACCAAGGAGCATAATGAAGCTGGTTGGTTCCCCCTAAGTTCAGTGGACAAAGTGTTGAAAGAAAATTATGAACTTGGGGATTCTATCTCCCTGCTTCAGAAGCAGATGCCAAGCTTCAACTCTGGTAAGAATGCCCTGAATGAGAGTCTTATCTCCTGTAGAGAAAGAGCTAAAATGGTGGAAAAACAGATAAAAGCTCTCATCATGCAAGTGGTTGACTTGCAAAGAAAGGTACATGCACAGCCTCACCAGGTGTCTACTGTTAAAGTGAGGGCATTGATTGGAAAAGAATGGAATCCTGCAACTTGGAATGGGATGTGTGGGAGGACCCTGATGAAGCTGGCAACACTGAGTTTGTAAACCACGATGAACCATTTTTTGCCAGAAGGAACAGCTTCCTCATCCCCCATAGTAATAGCATCCCTCCCCAACCCATGCTGCCATCAGCCTTTCCACCTTTGCCTGAGAAGATAAACCCTGTGCTGCCTGAGGCAACAGTGATGGCCTCCTATGAAGCAGTTGCCAGGCAAGATAATGTTGATTCTCCTCAGGAACCACACCCAACACCTCTGTTTGCTCCTAGACCTATAACTAGACTAACTTCCCGTCAGGCCTCTAGAGGTGAGGTTGAGAGCATGATCCATGAGAAGCCATACTACACTCGAAAAGAACTGCTTGAGTTTTCTAATTTATATAAAAAGAAATCTGGAGAACAGGCAAGGGAATGGATATTAAGGGTATGGGGTGATGGTGAAAGGAACACAGACTTAGATCTGGCTGAATTTATTGATTTGGGCCCACTAAGTAGGGACTCTGCATTTAATGTTGCAGCTCGAGGAGTTGAAAAAGGTTCTAATTGTTTAGTTACTTGGTTAGCTGAAATGTGGATTAAAAGATGGCCCACTGTGAGTGAGATGGAAATGTCTGATTTCCCTTGGTTTAATGTAGAGGAAGGAATCCAAAGGCTTAGGGAAATTGGGATGGTAGAGTGGATTAGTCACTTTAGACCTACTCATTCAAGCTGGGAGGGTCCAGAAGATATTACACTTCACCAATGCCATGCAAAATAGATTTGTAAGGGCAGCACCTACATCTTTGAAGAGCCCTGTAATTGCTCTTCTCTGTATGTCAGATCTAACAGTGGGAACCACAGTCACTCAACTACAAAATTTAAATACAATGGGAATAATTGGATCCCAAGGAGGCAGGGGCCAAGTGGCAGCACTCAACTGTCAATGGCAAGGTGGGTGTAGCTACTGTAATGGACAGCAGAGACAAAGTGGCAATCAGAACAGTCTGACTCGTGTAGAACTCCGGCTTTGGCTAATTAATCATGATGTTCCTAGAAGTGAAATTGATAGGAAGGCTATACTGCATTCCTACATAATTTATACAAGCAGAAAACTTCTAGGTTAAATGGATAAAAGTCTAATTAAAATGATAAAACAGAAAATCATGGCCCCTTATTCAATTTTCAGACTTGAGCCAGTTTACAGACCCAGAACCCCTTGAATGAAGGGGAGGCTAGGCCCCCTTGAGGAAAAACCTCATTACACTACCAACAATGTATGCAGTGAATCTTTCTCCCATCTTTCCCCAAGGACACCTCTGGTGTTTTACCAGGATAACTGTGCATTGGGGAAGGAGAAATTATCAGACATTTCAGGGACTACTGGATGCTGGTTCTGAGCTGAAATTGATTCCAGGGGACCCAAAACATCACTGTAGTCCTCCAGTAAGTAGGTATTTATGGAAGTTAGGTAATTAATAGAGTTTTAGCTCAGGTCTGACTTACAGTGGGTCTAGTGGGTCCCTGGACTCTCCTGTGGTCATTTTCCCAATGCCAGAATCCATAATTTGCGTAGACATACTTAGCAGCTGGCAGAATCCCCACATTGGCTCCCTGACTGGTAGGCTGAGGGATACTACGGTGAGAAAAACAAGATGGAAGTCATTAGAGCTTCCTCTACCTAGAAAAATAGTAAATCAAAAACAATATTGAATCCCTGGAGGGATTGCAGAGATTAGTGCCACCATCAAGGACTTGAAAGACGCTGGGGTGGTGATTCCTGTGACATCCTCATTCAACTCTCCCATTAGGCCTGTGCAGAAGACAGATGGATATTGGAGAATGACAGTGGATCATCATAAGCTTAACCAAGTGGTGACTCCAATTGTAGCCACTGTACCAGATGTGATTTTATTGCTTGAGCAAATTAACACATCTCCTAGTACCTGGTATGGAGCCATTGACTTGGCAAATGCCTTTTTCATTCCTGTCCAAAGGCCCACCAGAAGCAATTACATTGATGACATTATGCTGATTGAATTCAGTGAGCAAGATGCAGTAAACACACTAAACATTTGCCTGCCAGGAGATAGGAAATAAATCTGACTAAAATTCAGGGACCTTCTACTTCAGTAAAATTTCTAGGGGTCAGTGATGTGGGCCTGCAAGATATTCCTTCTAAAGTAAAGGAAAAGTTTGGCCCCTCCTAGAGGCACAATGCCTATTGGATCTATTTAGATTTTGGAGCCAACACATTCCTCATTTGGGTGTTTTACTCCAGCTCAATTATTCAGTGATCAGAAAGGCTGCCAGTTTTGAGTGGGGTCCAGAACAGGAGAAGGTTCTGCAACAAGTCCAGACTGCTGTGTAAGCTGCTCTGCCATTTGGGCCCATATGATCCAGCAGATACATTGATGCTTGAGGTGTCCCTGGCAGATAGGGACACTGTTTGGAGCCTTTGGCTGGTCCCCATAGGTAAATCACAGTGGAGGCTTCTAGGGTTTTAGAGCAAGGCCCTCCCAGATAGCTACTGCCCTTTCAAGAGACAGCTCTTGGCCTATTACTGGGCTTTGGTGGAAACTGAACGTTTGACTCTGGGTCCTCAAGTCACTGTGCCACCTGAACTGCCTATCATGAACTGAGTGCTTTCTGACCCATCTGGCTATAAAGTGGGTCACGCACAGCAGCATCCCATCACCAAATGAAAGTGGTATACACGTGATTGGGCTTGAGCAGGTCATATTGCCTGGGGTGATTGACCCGGATTATCAAGATGAAATGAGTCTACTACTCCACAACAGGGTAAGAAAGAGTACTCATGAAATACAGGAGATCCACTAAGACGTCTCTCAGTATTCCTATGCCCTATAATTAAGGTCAAAGGAAAACTACAACAGCCCAATCAGGCAGGACTACAAATGACCTAGACCCTTCAAGAATGAAGGTTTGGGTCACTCCGCCAGGAAAAAATCATGACATGATGAAGTGTTTGCTGAAGACAAAGAGAATAAAGAATATGTAGTAGAAGAAGGTAGTAGTCATCAATAGCAACTACAACCACGTGATCAGCTGCAGAACCGAGGACTATAATCATCATAAGTATTTCCTCCTTCTTTTGCTAAAAACATGTTTGTCCATGTATACACTTGTATTAAGAAAGTATCTTCATTTTATTTCCTTTCTCCTTTATCATGTAACATAAGCTTAATGGACTTTCATCAGCATTTAAGTATTGTTTACTTTATGTAATAGTATTGTGTCAGGCCTCCAAGTCCAAGCCGGGCCATTATAGTCTGGGTGATCCACACGTACACCTCTGGATGGTCCCCAGGAGCCAGAAAGTCTGAAGTAACCACAAGTAACCAGGTGGCCACGGAAAGAAGTGAAACAACTTGTTCCTGCCTCAGCTAATTGCTCTTCCCCTGCAACCTGCAACCATTGTTCCTGTTTAGCCTTGTGAAAATTTCCCCCTGGACATTGAGTTTCTCAAGACCTCCACCCCTGTAACTATGTAATTTACTGCACCCTCCCCTCTGCTTGCAACCGATAATCCCCACCCTTATAATCATGCCTATTTCTAATAAATAACCCCTACCCTTGTGACCATGCATCCCGTGACACCCCCCGAACTGCAACTCCTGTAACTTTCCACTGCCTATCCCAAACCTATAAAACCAACTCTTATCCCACCGCCCTCTGCTGACTCTCTTTTTGAATTCAGCCTGCCTGCACCCTGGTGAATGAACAGCCATGTTGCTCACACAAAGCCTGCCTGGTGGTCTCTTTACATGAGCGATGTGCCTGACAATTTGGGTTGGGGATCCATGCATTTCTAGTTGTAGGAAGGATAGTTGTATTATGTTAGGCATAAGTATTGTCTTTATTATTGTCTTTATTTGAAGATCTCAGAAGGTATGTATGGGTTCAAGTTTACAGTGGGTGAACTTGGGATGGTTAATACTGAGTGTCAACTTGATTAGATTGAAGAATACAAAGTATTGATCCTGGGCGTGTCTGTGAGCATGTAGCCAAAGGAAATTAACATTTGAGTCAGTGGGCTGGGAAAGGCAGACTCACCCTTTATCTGGGTGGGTACCATCTAATCAGCTACCAGTGAGGCTAGAATTTAAGCAGGCAGAAAAATCTGAAAAGAGAGACTGCCCTAGCCTCCTAGCCTATATCTTTCTCCTGTGCAGGATGCTTCCTGCCCTCAAACATAGGACTCCTAAGTTCTTGAGTTTTGGAACTCTGACTGGCTATCTTTGCTCCTCAGCCTGCAGACAGCCTATTTTGGGACTTTGTGATTGTGTGAGTTAATATTTAATAAACTCATATACATATATGTGTATGTATACATGTGTGTATTCATATGTACACACATACATATATATGTATATATACATATATGTGTTTATATGTATATATGTATACATATAAACACACATATATGTGTATGTATATACATATATGCCATTATACAAATACACACACACACAGATATATATATATATACATACACACACATGTGTGTGTGTGTGTGTGTGTGTATTCCATTAGCTCTGTCCATCTAGAGAACCTTGACTTATACAATGATTATCTGTGGGAGATAGAAATTGACTAAAGGAAGTAAAAGGGAACTTTCCAAGCTGACAGATATGTTGTACATCTTGAAGTGTTGTTTATACATGAGTCCAAACTCATTGAATTTTTCACTTAATATCTATAACATTCATTTTATACAGATTATGACTCAACAAAAGAAGTTGGTGGGCAGGGAACAGGTTAGATACTAGTCAGTGAACAAAATGCTAGGAATTCTGTCAAACTAGATCCTCCTGATTGGCACAAGCTATGCCATTATACAAATTTAATAACTGTGTCCTACCCCATGGATAAATCATAATTAGCATGCTTACCCAAGTTGTTAGATAAAAGTACCTTCTTTGAATAGACCCATTAGAAAAAGTCATTCTTCTCAGATGACCACTCTAAGCTGCACTGTTACCCACACCACTTTAGGCAGATGCTTTTGTGCAAAGCATAATCTGTAAGACCTTTTACCAAGGTCAAGGTCACAAAGAAATGAGTTCAAGTCTCATTAGTGATTATTTTAGAGTCAAGGTAGACATCAAATATTATTAATTAGTCTAGCATTATTATGGAGGAGATTAGACGTAAAGTGAACTGAGATAAGGGAGATAAGTTGGGGACTTAACTAGGGTGTTGGCAGTGGGAACAAACAATGTAATGCATACATATTATAAAAAATTGCCAAAAATTGCAACCTAATCCCAACACAGGGGATAGGGGAAGTGTGGGCTCAGCATTTGCATGTGGAACAAGTTAAGGCTTACTCGAAGGCTCTTAAGGATGGTAGCACTTCTATGCCTTTATTTCATGCTCAAGCATCATAGGGAATCTGCTTCCTTTTATCAGGATGAGCATGTCTTCTCTATATGATGTTATCTGGGAGTTGGGAAATAAAGATGACTACAGCAGGTTTCTGTCTTGAAGTGTATTAATCCTCTAATGAAGTTATCATTTCATTGTTCTTCAAATGAATGTTGTTATATCATAAAGCTTTCTAGAAAATTATCTTAAGAAAACAGATAAATAGCTGTTTAACACAGCTACCAGGAGGCAATCATTGACATTAACCTTATTAGAGGGAATTTTTCAGTGAGTAATACATCATGGACAAAAAGATTAAGATGTGTAAATATCATATATCTGCAAGTAATTATGAGAACAAGAAATGATTGGGTTGAACCATGGTGTTTAGAATACATATTGGGAATTGATAAAAGAGGTTTTGGAAATGTAGATTGAAGCAAAGTTGAAGGAGTAATGCCTCAAATGGCAGGTTAAATGATTCAATCTTTTTGCTGTATATTGGATTTTTGACAACTGCTTATCCTTGAGCTAAATTTTAGCTACAGACACTTCATTGACTTGCCAAAGGTGTTCAAGAATTCTTGAATTTATTTCAAATATTTAAGCATTGGCAACTATTTCAACAAAATCAGAATGCCAATCTTAATCCTGAAAAATCAGAAAGTCTAGTAACATTGTTTTCTCATAAGATTCCAGCAGGAGCTGTACGATGTTTACTCTGTAAGGTAAAGTGTGCCTTCCTCACTCTCTATTACACGGATCCTATCACTCATTTATGTTACTAGCCTGGCACCTATTGGCATTTGTGTCAGTTTTCCCTGCTGTATATGATAGGGTGTTAAATACGTTAATAAACACAGTGTTGAGTAGGCAGAGACATTGGAAGTAAGGTGGATTGCTGGCAATAGTGTGAGTGCAACATCGTAGCTAAGATACAACTCAGATTTGTGGCATAGCAATGACAATATGAACAGAATGGAGCAAATGGAGTGCAAAGATATATATGATATATAATAAATAGGATATCGTGCCTGCTATGTAAAAAAGGATTGCCCAGTGAAGACTATTTCAGAGGCATCTTGAGTATCAGAGACAACTATGACCAAGTTAAAGTTACGTTTATATGTGTCTTTACACATTTATTAGCCATTCTGGCGTTAAATATAAACTATGTCTTAACAACCCAAGAACAAAGGACTAGATGACAGAGAAGTACTTTCCAAAAAGGGAAAATAAATATAAGTTACATCATGAAGAAGAAATAAATGAATTACAGAAATAAAAGAAGTCCGTTTCTTCACCACCAACAACCAACTTCTTGATTACTCCTCTAGGGCGCAAACATGAAAATGATGATTTCAGAAATAGAGAAAAAAATATCTTGAGACTAACTACATTTCTGTCTATGCCATACCACCCTGAATGTGCCCAGTCTTGTCTGATCTCAGAAGCTAAGCAGGGTTAGTACTTGAATGGGAGACCACACTTCTGCTTTCTGACTCAGAAATGATTGCCAAGGCTCTCCAAGAGCGTTGGTGTTAGCTGCGCTAATGATCTCTGTGTTCAGTTAAGCACAGACATCATATTGATTCAAGTTTTAAATAGTTTGTGTTTGATGTGCAGGAGATCTGGAGTTCCAGGTTGCCTTTCTACGAGGATGTGAAGATGTCCTGAATGCCTGTGGACTTGTCAATGGCTAGGCACACTGGGGCTAGGAAAGAGACAATGGTCTTTCTTGTGGGTGTAACACAGCACTCTAAAACCAGATGGAAGCAGTTTTACCTTGGCAGCTAACAATTCAGAGAGATGACCACAGGTAAGACACTTGTCAAAAGATAATAGTACAAAATCCTGCACAATCAGAATGGATCTCTCTCTTTTTCTCTCTCTCTCGCTCTCTCTCTCATTCTCTCTCTTTCACTACCAGAATAAATACTTCATATACACACCTCCCATTTAGGAAAGGGGAGAGAAGATGGAAGAAGAAAAAAAGAATCTGTGGATAAAAAAGGAAACCGCTATTTTAAAGATACTTAGCTACTTAAATAAGTCCATCCGAGGTTAGAAAAGACTAAGAAAATATTAATTAAATAATATTACCTACAGTTAAATAAAAACAGCACATTCATCTATTTATTTCTGTTTTTCCTACAATTACAATTATAATAGGGGATTGTAAGGGTGATATATGAGAAAAACAAGCTTAGGTTAAGAAAATAGCTGCAATTTTTTTTGCACGTCTATCACGTGAAATCTACATTTATAATTCCATAGGGCAAATGGGTTGATATTAAAGCTGTATATTTACTGAATGCTTACTATGTCGTTGAAACTACCTAAGTGCATTATATTAATTAACTTACTCCTCACGGGGGGAAGAAATATACACACTTGGAAGTAAATCTTGTCTTTATCATTGTTTGCGGATAAGAAAACTGAAGTAAAAAGGAAATAAGTCATTTGTCCACACACAGATAGTTACTGAATGGTAAAGTAGCAAAGCTAAGATTTGAATTTGAACAGCCTGAGTGCCTACTTTCCTGTTCAGCCTGTTACTTTATTCCTCTAGACAGTGAACACAATAGGAATATCACGTTATAAGGCATAAAAAATGAATATGTTTTAACTTCTTGGATTTTAATTAATTCCTTCATGTACAAATGGGAATGTGGAATATGGATTTCCAAAATGTTTCACTCATGAGAATATAAAGGCAGCTGCAGCAATGAAGAAAAACATAGGCAGGCAAAAGAATTTCTCTTCCTTGCCCCTGGTAGGATGACAATCCTCTATTGGGGTATCAGATTGAGAAAAGGTATTCATGAATAGTGACCAACGACATTGATGTTACGCCGTGATATTTTTCTACTTTTAGAACTTAGATAAATGGATGGTATCCCCTCAAAAACACATTAATGAACAGTATAATTTCACGGGAAGGCATTTACTTAACCATTAAAAAATACGGTATAGTTTACAGTAATACATATTGTTTTATATTCCCATAAGATGATATTAAAAATCAGAATTAGTACTAGAATAAATTTTAAAGACAACCTAGTTCAATTTTGTCATTCACTCTAAGTTAAACATAGGCCTTAAAAATGCAAAATGTAACCTATTTCAGAATCCTCAGAGGGAATTTCGCCAAGTAATTAAAAGCTAAACAAGGAACTACAAAGACATCCGAATGAAACAAGGAAATTTGTCTCTGCTTGGAGATTTACAATGTACACAGGAAGAGAATAATTCATTTTTCAGGAATACGAGATGAGAAGGCAAGATTTATTGCCTTATCCTTTAAAGCAGAATCATGATCTGAAAAACTTCCCAGTTAACAAGCATTCTCAATTCACACAAGCCAGAATAATCTCAGAAATCCAAGACAGAAATTCAAGAGTGCTTAAGCCTGAAAATGTGTGGTCTTGTGTGTGTGTGTGTGTGTGTGTGTGTTTGTTTTTGAAAAGTTGAAAAGATGTAAATAGCCATTCAAAATGTACAATAATCAACAAGAATCTCTCTTATGGACTACAACGAAAATATTTGGAAGACAGCTTTACAAAAAAGTAATAAAATATTACACTCATTTATTTATTTTTTACTCTAACGTTCACAGTAATTCATAACCATTCTACTTTCTAAACAGTTGATTTCAGTTAAGTCCCAGTTTTTGTGTTTGCAGATAGACGTGTGTGGTTGGAAAAAGAGTAGACAGAAGGAATGAGATGACAAAGGAGCTTCCTCGCTTAACACATCAACCCCACCTTAAATCACTGTAGTCTCACGTTTGTCTAATTTTATGTTTATGATTTTTGTATAATACTTAATTTACACAAAGGTTTCATGAACTTAAAATTAAGAACAAAAATTATTACTATCTAATCTTTAAAGCTGTCCTCCCTGACTTTTTTTAATAACAAACTCTGTCACCCCATCTTATATTTCAAATAACAGCATCTTGAAAGAAAGATAACCCCCCACCGCACCGCATCATGACAAACACAGACCATATTTTTTACCACTCGGGTACATCTGAAGATTTGTAATTTCTTCTTTTTGGAAATACAAAAATACATTTTTCCTTGTATTTATCATTCTTTGCCATTTAAATTAATATTAGCTTCCGGTTTGAAAAGTCTTTTTAGACATACAGTGATTTTTTGTTTCTTTTCATAGCAATCTGCAGTTGGGTAATTACTTCTTAGGATAAGTATCTACAAAAATATATGGGAAATTTAATTTCATGTGCAGGTTGGTCCATTATTAAATGGGAATATTATTAAACCAAACTCATTTATTTCCTCAGATCATATTTAATATGATCAGATATATATCTGATTTCATATAATATAAAAATATTAGACATAAATATATAATCTACATAATACCATAATACATAATAGAAATTTCTTGTCAGGGAACAGAAGAGTGTGGTAGAAAATTATATCTATTTACATAAAATATGTAAATATATATTTACATAAAATATGTAAATATATATTCTATATAAAATATAGACTATGGGCTGGGTGCAGTGGCTTACTCCTGTAATCCCAGCACTTTGGGAGGCCGAGGTGGGTGCATCACCTGAGGTCAGGAGATTGAAACCATCCAGTCTGATCAACATGGTGAAACCCTGTCTCTACTAAAAATGCAAAAATTAGCCAGGAGTGGTGGTGCATGCCTATAACCCCAGCTACTTGGGAGGCTGAGGCAAGAGAATCTCTTGAACCTGGGGGACAGATATTGCAGTGAGCTGAGCTTGCACCACTGCACTCCAGCCTGGGCAACATCTTTATATATATTTATATATATATATATATTTATATATATATATATATATATATATACATACACACACACATATATATATACACACACATATATATATACACACACACACACACATATGTAATAGTATAATCATAATAGTAATATATCTTGAAGTGTTGAATATCACAATTACCTGATTTGATCATTACATATTGTATGTATCTATCAAAATAGCATATGTACTCCATAAATATGTCTATCCATAATAATTTAAATCCATAATAATTTAAAATATTTTTAAAGTAATCAACAAATTTTGTCTGCCTATTTCATTATGCCTCAGAGCTTTAAATACACTGCTTAAAAAAATACATATAAAAAAATACATATAATACATATAATATCAACGTAAGGTAGGTTTTACTTATTTCTCTTCTACCTGTCAACTAAGACAGAAAATTTAACATATTCGCTCAGCTGGTTGCCATGTCTCTTATTAATCTACGAAACTAGCTAAGAGAATGGTTCTCTCAGTCACTTCACAGTCACCTCAACACATTTTTAAAGAGTCCAGAATTTTCAGAGTGAGACAGTAATCTCACTGTACAAATTTGCATTCTCAGAGTGAGACAGTAATTAGGATTTTCATCTTAATTTGAAAATAGCCAATGTCTATGACAATACTGTAATAGGTATCTAAATTCTAAATATCACCACTACATATATTATCACTTTATGAAAGTTATAGCATCCTGGTTTCAGAAATGAGCATTACTGTAATAGTCCATGAATAGGAAATATTTGGAAAGTGAAAGGGTTATGAACAACAATGAAAAGAGGGGTGTAGGCTTTATGTTATGTTTTATTTGTACATGAATTTTTTTTAGCTAAAGGAGCTAATTAATTGAGCAACAGTAAAATGAAACAGTCTTTACAAGCATATTTTAAAAGCAATAGCAAATGGCAACAACAAGATTCTTGATAAACAAAAATATTATTCACAAAACCTCATTTTTATGCCACCTGTAGTACTCAATTCAATGTGTAAAATGTGAAAATACGTAACACTAATTAATTATGGTTACATAAATCTAATGTATAACTCACAGAAATATATTCTAAACAATGGTATCTGTAATAGAAAGCTATATATACCTACCAGGCTTTTAAAAATACGATTTAAAAGGTTATATTATAGTTTTCCAATTTTCTAAAAGAAAAATTTTCATCATTACTAAGAGACTTGTAAAATAAAGCATGCTCACAAGACATGAAGGAAACAAATTTCAATAATTGTTGCCTAGAGCAAAGAATCCTGTAATCTATTGGAATAGAGGAATAACACTGAACAACTACTCTCTATAGTACAATTTTTTTCTAAAACAAAATATGTATTAAAGTGATATTGACAAAAAAGCTCTCATCTTTCTCTGACATCTTATTCTAGAGTTAATGTTATATTGTTCCTACAGTTGCTAAATGTGGTACAGTAAATAATAGTTAGGGAAAGTTAATTTTGATTACTCTATACTTTTTCCACCACTTCCTCAAACATTTTTGTGTTATTGACATAATCATTATTCATTACAGCAACTTCCACAGAAATAACTAAAATTATAAACAAAACCGGGATAACATTCTGATTAGCCTACAACTTCAGGCAAAGAAAATTTTAAAATAGTCTATTGTATGAATTTTCCAGGAAAAAATAATGGACTGACACCTACAAAATGATTATCATAACATGTAGATAGATTTACTGATGAATAACTAGATACAGCAACTAACGAATCAATGACAGGTGTAATCAATACCCAACTCTTAACCCTGGAATATACACTCCACTCATTGCGTTGAAGAGAGAACATAATGATTGCAGTGAAAAGGCCCATTTGGGAAGGAAAAAAACAAATGGGAAACAACACAGTTATCACTATCATGGCTTTCAAGACATTTTCTTTCATATTTTGTAGATCTGCTTTCTGAAAATTTTTCTATCACTTTACTTCATGACCAGATATGAGCTGGTAACAGAAAGATGAGTTCAAATTCCTACCCATTTTGCAGTGTACTTTTTATCCATATGGCTAGGGATTGCTTGAATGATTTTTAGGATTTTCAAATTATGGAGAACTGCTGACACAGCCCGAATCTCTTTTTTGTCAACTAAAATTTAACACACACTGCGTTTTACTGAAAGTCACAATAAGTAGACAATACGATATATCTTGAGTTTACGTTTCATGTCTCCTATGGCTGCACCTTGATAGACAGTTGGATTGTCAAGTCATTTAGTTCAAACTTTAACCAGCTGTATTTTGCCAACGCCCAGGACTGCTCTCTCACACATCTGTCACTCAGCCAATTTCACAGGTTGGGGTCTCTCACAAAATAATGAGAATTTGTTTCAGTGAGAATATATTTGGTTCCAAGAGTCAAAGAAACCTTATACCACAAAGCCAACACAAGTCTGAGGGTGAAACAAGAGAAAGATTTCCATTAAGGACAGTAAAACAATAACTTGTGTTTTGGGATGAACTCCTCCAGAAGTAACGCCTGAGACATGAGTTTAGGTGCAAGTCATTTATTTGGAAGATAACCCTGGAAAGCATTGATAGGACAGAATGGAAATATACCTGCAAAGAGAAGGGAGCCAATAGAGGGTAAGGAAATGAGCAAGTTTACCCAACAGAACCAACTGGAGATATTTGTAAGCCTCAGAAGTTGTTCTACAAAAGGGGCGAGTGTATTAGTTTCTACTTGCTGCCATAAGGTGTTACCATGAATTTAGTGATTCAAGAAAACACAAATGTACTCTCTTACAGTTCTGGAGGTTGCATGTCCAAAATGGGTTTTAATGGACCACAATCAAGATATCGGCAAGGCTGTGTTCCCAATTAGGGATATTACGGGAGATAATTGATTCCTTCCCTTTTCCAGCTTCTGAGGCTGCCCCCATTTCTTTGTTTTCTCCCTGTTCCATTCCCAAAGACAGCAAGGAATGACTTGTTTACATCTAATCACTCTGACACTCACTATTCTGCCACCTTCCTTAAAGTGCTTTTGTGTTTACTTTAGCCTACTTGGATAATCCAGAACAATCTCCTTATTTTAATGTCAGCTAATTAGCAACTTAATTTGATGCCCTAATTTCCCCCTGCCATGTTCTTCACACATTCACAGTTTCCAAAGATTAGAATGTGAACATCATTGAGGGGATGGTGGTTAATTATTTGGGGACTTCTCCTAAATATAACGGCTCATTGGCAATTTTATACTGGCCCATCTGTATCTAAGCATGCTCTGTAGCAAGATGAATATTTTGTGTAAAGTCTCAGATGCCTGCATTAAAAAGAAAAGGCATGAAAGAGACTATTTAGTGCTTATGCTGTCTATTACATTCCATTTTTTGCATATCTCAGATCCACTCATGCCCCTACAATATATTTATTCTATTCTATCACTGATCTGTCAATATCCATTAATAATTTATCATCACTCCTAAGACAAAAAGAACAAAGCCCAAGACATCACATTACCTGATGTCAAACTATACTACAAAGCTACAGTAACCAAAACATCATGGTACTGGTACAAAAATAGACATATAGACCAATGGAACAGAATCGAGAACCCGGAAATAAAGCTGTACATTTACAGCCATCTAAACTTCAAAGCACTCAACAACACAAGCAATAAAGATGGGACTTCCTATTCAATAAATTTTTCTGGGATATCTGGATAATCATATTCAGAAGAACAAAACTGAATCTTTACTGTTCATAATGTACAAATAACTCAAGGTGAATTAAAGATTTAAATGTAAGACCTCAAGCCGTAAAAATCCTAGAAGAAAACCTAGGAAATACCTTTCTGGACATCAGTCTTAGAAAGAATTTATGACTATGGTCTCAAAAGCAATTGCAACAAAATGAAAAACTAACAAGTAGGACCTAATTAAACTAACAAGCTTCTACACAGGAAAAGAAACTGTCAAGAGAGTAAACAGACGACTTATAGAATGCGAGAAAATATTCACAAACTATGCATCCAAAAAAGGTTTAATATGCAGAATCTATAAGGAATATAAAAAATTACACAAAATTTAAAAATGGGCATAAAATATGAACAGACACTTCTCAAAAGAAGACATACAAGCAGCCAGGAAACATGAAAAGAAAATGCTCAACATCACTAATTATCAGAGAGAGGCAAATCAAAATCACAATGAGATATCATCTCATGCCAGTCAGTATGACTGTTGCTAAAAAGCCAAAAAAACAGTGGATGCCAGCAAGGCTGCAGAGAAAAGAGAATGCTTAGACATTTTTGGTGAGAATGCAAATTAGTTCAGTCCAAAGCAGCTGGAGATTTCTCAAAGAATCTAAAATAGAAGTACCAATTGACCTAGAAATCTTATTCTTGGGTACATATCCAAAAGAAAATGAACAATTCTATTGAAAATACATGTGTACTTCCATGTTCATTGCAGCACTCTTCACAATAGCAGACTTAGAATCAACCTAAGTGTCCATCAGTGGTGAATTAGATAAAGAAAATGTGGTACAGAAAAATACCATATCACACTATGCAGCCAAAAGAAAGGACAAAATCATGCCCTTTGCAGGGACATGGATGCAGCTGGAGGCCATTATCCTAAGTGAATTGATGCAGGAACCAAAAGCCAAATACTGCATATTCTCACTTATAAATGGGAGCTAAATATTTTGTACTTGTGAAAAAAAAGGATGTCAATAATAGGCACTGGAGACTACTTGGAGTGAGGAAAGGATGGGTCAAGTGTTGAAAATTAACTGTTGGACACTATGCTCAGAGCCTGGATGCTGAGATCATTGATATCCCAAAGCTCAGCATCATGCAATATACCTAGGTAACAAACAAGCACCAGTACCCTCTGAATCTAAAATAAAAGTTGAAAAAGAAAAAAGGCAACTTACAAAAGAAGAATTAGAGATAAAAGGTACAGCTATAGACACCATTGATCTAGGTATTTCCAAAAACCAGAATTTATAAACATCATCTCCCTTCTCTGCAACACATTTTAGATTTCCACTCACATCATTACTTTTTCTAGTGTAGATTATTCTTCTCTTGTAAGTAACCAGACTTCTATCCCTGAGGAACTTGGCCTGTGGCTATTGTTCACTTGTCAGGTTGTGGCTGCTGCATTTGCCTGTTAATGACTAATCTTGGGCACAAAACACCAGGAGGCATGTACTTAGTTAATGCCCTGAATTTTAGAATTGACCTTCCTGCTCCTATTATGAGTTCACCTCCTATCTCCTTATGAAACTCACATTTGGTTTTTTCTGGCTTTGCAGTGACAGGTTTCAATCCCTGTTGGTCCAGAGGCATAAAAAATGCAAAATGATCAGGTGGTAATCTTAGCTTAAGATTTAGTGGAAACTTTACTGCTAGCCAATGGTGCACCAAGGTGGAGGAAGGGTGCTTTTGTTTATTTCTAGGTTCAGACAATAAAAAGGTACATTGTATAGAATAAAAAAAATAATAAACTACGTTTGGTTCAGTTTTATTATCAAAATGTACTAGCAATTCTAAGCAATATCAGTGATAAAATCCTCACTCCTTTCAGGAATGAAGGCTTCTACCACTCTCCTGCAACCTTCTGCCCCACCGTTCTGCAACCACTGCTGTTCCAGGGTTGAAACATCTATACCCCAGCTCCTAATCCCCCCACCAAAACCCAGAACATATAATTCAATAAACTTGATTCTAGTACAAATTTTCTTTATATATACATGAAGAAATATATATATTTATATATATATAATATATATGTATATTTTATTACACTTTAGGTTCTGGTGTACATGTGCAGAACATGCAGGATTGTTGCATAGGTACCTACACGGCAATGTGGTTTGCTGCCTCCATCCCCCCATCACCTATATCTGGCATTTCTCCCCATATTATCCCTCCCCAACCTCCCCACCCCATGCTGTCCCTCCCCTAATGCCCCCAACAGACCCCAGTGTGTCATGATCCCCACCCTGTGTCCATGTGTTCTCATTGTTCAACACTCGCCTATGAGTAAGAACATGCAGTGTTTGATTTTCTGTTCTTGTGTCAGTTTGCTGAGAATGATGGTTTCCAGATTCATCTGTGTCTCTACAAAGGACACAAACTCATCTTTTTTTTTTATAGCTGCGTAGTATTCCATGGTGTATATGTGCCACATTTTCCTTGTCCAGTCTATCGTCAACAGGCATTTGGATTGGTTCCAAGTCTTTGCTTTTGTAAACAGTGCGGCAATGAACATATGTGTACATGTGTCTTCATAATAGAACAATTTATAATCCTAAGGATTTATACCCAGTAATGAGATTGCTGGATCAAATGGAATTTCTATTCCTAGGTCCTTGAGGAATCCCCACACTGTCTTCCACAATGGTTGAACTAATTTGCACTCCCACCAACAGTGTAAAAGTGCTCCTATTTCTCCACATTCTCTCCAGCATCTGCTGTCTCCAGGTTTTTCAATGATCACCATTCTAACTGGCGTGAGATGGTATCTCAATGTGGTTTTGATTTGCATTTCTCTAATGATCAGTGATAATAAGCATTTTTTCATGTTTGTGGACCTCATATATGTCTTCTTTTGAAAAGTGTCTGTTCATATCCTTCACCCAATTTTGAATGGGTTTGTTAGTTTTCTTGTAAATCTGTTTTAATTCTTTACAGCTTCTTCAAATATTAGCCCTTTGTCAGATGGGTAGATTAAAAAAGTTTTTTTCCCATTCTGTTGTTTGCTGGTTCACTCTAATGATTGTTTCTTTTGCTGTGCAGAAACTCTGGGGTTTAATTAGATCCCATTTGTCTTTTGGTGGTTTAGTCATGAAGTCCTTGCTATGCCTATGTCCTGATTGGTTTTGCCTAGGTTTTCTTCTAGGGTTTTGATGGTTTTTTGTCTTATGTTTAAGTCTTTAATCCATCTGGAGTTAATTTTAGTGTAAAGTGTCAGGAAGGGATCCAATTCCTGCTTTCTGCACATGGCTAACCAGTTTTCCCAACACCATTTATTAAACAGGGAATCCTTTCCCCATTGCTTATTTTTGTCAGGTTTGTCAAAGATCGGATGGTTATAGATGTGTGTCATTGCCTCCAAGGCCTCTGTTTTGTTCCATTGGTCTATATCTCTGTTTTGGTACCAATACTATGCTGTAGCCTTGTAGTACACTTTGAAGTCAGGTAGTGTGATGCCTCCATCTTTGTTCTTTTTGCTTAGGATTGTCTTGTCTATGTGGGCTCTCTTTTGGTTCCATATGAAGTTTAAGGCGGTTTTTTCCAGTTCTGTGAAGAGCGTCATAGGTAGCTTAATGGGGATAGTGTTGAATCTATAAATTACTTTGGGCAGTATGGCCATTTTCACAATATTGATTCTTTCTAACCATTAGCATGAAATATTTTTCCATCTGTTTGTGTCCTCT
>CAUYLG010009708.1:0-95340 GCA_963573385.1 Cacajao melanocephalus
TTGGTTTCGAAGAACGTCTTTATTTCTGCCTTCATTTCATTGTTTATCCAGTCAACATTCAAGAGCCAGTTGTTCAGTTTCCATGAAGCTGTGCGGTTCTGAGTTAGTTTCTGAATTCTGAGTTCTAACTTGATTGCACTGTGATCTGAGAGACTGTTTGTTTTGATTTCTGTTATTTTGCATTTGCTGAGGAGTGATTTACTTCCAATTATGTGGTCAATTTTAGAGTAGGTGTGATGTGGTGCTGAGAAGAATGTATATTCTGTGTATTTGGGGTGGAGAGTTCTGTAAATGTCTATTAGGTTTTCTTGGTCCAGGTCTGAGTTCAGGTCCTGGATATCCTTGTTAATTTTCTGTCTCGTTGATCTGTCTAATATTGACAGTGGAGTGTTAAAGTCTCCCACTATTATTGTGTGGGAGTGTAAGTCTCTTTGTAAGTCATTAAGAAGTTGCTTTATGTATCTGGGTGCTCCTGTATTGGCTCCATATATGTTTAGGATCGTTAGCTCTTCTTGTTGCATTGATCCTTTAACCATTATGTAATGTCCTTCTTTGTCTCTTTTGATCTTTGTTGCTTTAAAGTCTATTGCAACTCCTAGGATTGCAGCTCCTGCTTTTTTTTGCTCTCCATTTGCTTGGTAAATCTTCCTCCATCCCTTTATTTTGTCTGTATGTTCTTATAAGGACACTAATCCCATCATGCGTAACTCGATCCTCATGACCTCATCTGAACTTCATTACCCTCCACAGCCTCCATCTCAGAATAACAAAACAAGTTTTATCTTCATAGTGTTCTCTTATACATTTAATGCTGCCATGTAATCACATTGAATATGTCTAATTAAATGGATATAAAGAGATAAAAGACAAATTGAGTTAAAGAGAACAGTGCTCTCAGTTTGTGTGCTCCTTGGCTAAAATTAAATTCTGGTTTTATCTTTGGCTGTACATCCCTTTTTGGGTTTTACTGGGCTGCTTCTCCTTTGTTATCTTGAATAATAGAGGTCCCCAATCTTCAGTTTAAAAAGGATAATTTTTAATGCCTAAGGGCTTTGAGGCCAAATTCATTTGTTTTGATGAAAAACATTTCTGGGGGTATCTGTGACGAATGTGGCAGCAAAGAGTAAATACTAATTTGGGGCATAGCCAGCTCAGAAAAAGGGAAGGAGCAGAGATGAAGAAATCCTGGAGCTTGGGGGAGGAATCCAGAGGCCAGATGTTCCTTCCTAAACTGGGTATCGGCAAGAACCAAAGGAAGCAGAAAGGAGTGGTGATAGCTGACTCAACAGTGAACTCCATTACTTTTGGAGTCTTGATCTCCCTGGTAGCTCTCTCTCTCCCTTTTTTTCCTTTCTGCCTCTCTTCCAGCCATCTCTTATAGACCCTAGCTCCTATAGTTATTGAGCAATGCTTTGATGCTGGACTTTAAACTATGTCATATGGGTACAAGGTGACACTGACTCTGAGAATTGAACTGATATCTGTCATAAAAAAGCATGAGGGGGTAAATACAGGGTACTTGAAGGGCATGTCAAAAAAAGCCACACCTCAAGATTAGGAGCTAGTAAAACTTTCTGAGAAAGAGGGACAGAACTTGGTGGTTATGGGGTTGTTTTAAGTGGTTGGTAAAACAGTCAATGTGACTAGAATCCGGAGTAACTAGTTGTATGTGTCAGGAGGTGGTGGGGGAGGAGCAGTGCAATGAAGGAGTATATTACAAGATATGGCTCAGAAACCCAAAGTCGGAGAAATAATTAGGGACCAGTCATAAAGCTCTTTTAAAAATACAATAATTTGGACATTATCTTGAGGACATTAGGGACCTGCTGAAGGGTTTTAATCAAGAATTGACGTGATTAGATTTGGGTTTTCAAAAGATCACTTTGACTGCCACATACAGAAAGGATCAGGAGGAAATTAAATTTATCTATTATTCATTAAGGTATTGAAATTGGTTGGAAAGCATTTTCACAGACAAGCCATCCCTTCATTTACTCAACACATTTAAAAGAGAGATTTAAACCTCTTCTTTTATGACTTAGAAAAGCCAAATTTAAAACAAATAAAAATAAAAGAAAGAGCTGCCATATTTGTGTGTGTATGATGCTTACTTTTCAGATTTGAGAAGTAGTTTTCTAACATATTTTCCCCACAGATCTCTAGGCATATGTACGTTGTATCACTAAAACAACATTATAATTTTGTATAGATTTTTTTTTTAAAGAAAAGCAGCAGTAACCAAAAAAGCAGAAACACACACACACACAAGAAATATTAAGAGCAATCTACATGGCCCTTTGCTCAGTGTTGTCTGAAATGAATATGTGTCTTCATGAAGGCTTGTGTTAGTTATTTGCCAAGACTTGAGCAATACCTCTTATAGTAGAGTCATCCTTAGTTGATGAAGACCAAACACCAGTCTGTCTGATGCTGAACTTTGAGCCATAGTTTATAGCTCTCCAACTGATAATGGTGATTTGGTCTTTATCACAGGGCTATTACTTCTTGCTTCAAGGTCTTTGTGAACAGTAGAGTGGTAAGAGCAACCACAAGGGATTGACATTATGAGTTTTCAATTTGGAACTTTTCTTTCCCCAAGACAAGTCACAGAGATGGCATTTGGCTCTGCTTCCTCAGGGAATTGTGCACAGCACAGAATTACCACACAATTTAACACAGCTGGCACGCTGGCTCAAGAGGTAACAGAAAAAGATTGGAGAGGATAAACAGCAGGTAGGTCGAACATATGCTGAGAAAGGAACTTGGAGAATAAAGAATCTCATAAGTTTAGAGATATTTTAAGTATCTAGAGGTTTCTTTTCACACTCAGAAAAATTCTGTTAAAAATGCAAAGTAGTATTTGATTATTAGTCTTCCTGTGACCACCTTTAATGTGGGCTTCTAAAAGCTTTTCTAACTTACTACTTCTTTTCATCTTTACTATTTTTTGGGAGATGAATAGTATACTCTATGAATGTAATTTGGCAGCTGAGGAAACGGAGGTGCAAAAATATCAGACAGCTTACCAAAGGTCAAATAATTAACAACAAAGCAGGGATAAGACTCTAGCTCTATTCCTAATCCTAGCCTCTTTTCACTTAGTGGAGGTCAAAACATATTTGAATATGTTCATTAAGTTCTACAAAGTATACAAAGAAAGAATCAGTCCATAATGTCTGTGGTTTGACTATTACAGCATCACTCGCAACCACCTTTCTGAAGAGTGAGCAAATACTAGTAAAGGTGAAGAAAATAATAGGATAAGAAAATGTTTTATTGAAGAGCTTTATTATCAGCATCTTTTCTTCATTTTTTTTTTCTGCCTACACATGAGTTCCCCTGTTGCTGTTCCTATTTCTTTGCTTTAAGAAGTAAAGAGAGAATATTGAAAAGAATAGACATGGAAATCTCAGAAACATTTTGTTTATTTTTTATTTTTGTGAGTATATAGTAGGAATACATATTTATGGGTTGCATGACATATTTTGATAGAACATGCAATATGTAATTATTACATCATGAAAAATGGGGTATCCATCCCCCTCAAGCATTTATCCTTTCTTTTACAAACAATTCAATTATATTTTTTTAGTTAGCTTAAAATGTGCAATTAAGTTATTTTGATTACAATCACCCTGTTGTGCTGTCAAGTACTAGATATTATTCATTTTTCTGACTGTTTTATATACCCATTAACCATCCCTATCTCCCTCCAACCGTCCACTACCTTTCCAAGCCTCTGCTAACCATCCTTCTACTCTCTACCTCCATGTGTTCAGTCATTTTGATTTTTACACCCCATAAATAAGTGAGAGTATGTGATGTCTGTCTTTCTGTGCCTGGTTTATTTCACTTAACATAATGACTTCCAGTTCTATCCACATTGTTGCAAATGGCAGGATATCTTATTTTTTATGGCTGAATGGTACCACATTTTCATTATTCATTTATCTGTTGATAAGCAGTTTGCTTCCAAATCTTGGCTATTGTGAACAATGCTGCAATGCAGATACCTCTTTGTTATACTGATTTCCCTTCTTTTGGGTGAATCCACCAGTGGGATTGCTGCATCATATGGTAGCTCTTTTTTTTTTTTTTTTTTTTTTTTTTTTTGAGACAGAGTCTCACTCAATAAAATTGGATTTTATTGCTCAGGCTGGAGTGCAGTAGCATGATCTTGGCTCGCCGCACCCTCTGCCTTAGCCTCCCGAGTAGCTAAGATTACAGGTGTCTGCCACAATGCCAGGCTAATTTTTGTATTTTAAGTAGAGACAGCCATGTTGGTCAGGCTGGTCTTGAACTCCTGACCTCAAGCGTAAATCACTCCTGACCTCAAGTGATTCACCTGTCTCGGCCTCCCAAAGTGCTGGGATTACAGGCATGAGCCACCACACCCCATTGGTAGCTCTATTTTTAGTTTTAAAGAAACCTCCAAACTGTTCTTCATAGTAGTTGTACTAATTTACATTCTCATCAATAGTGTAGGAGGATTCCCTTTTCTTCACATCCTTGTCAGCATTTGCTGTGCCTGACTTTTGGATAAAAGCCATTTCCCTGTGGTGAGATGATATCTCATTATAGTTGTCATTTGTATTTCTCTGATGATCAATATGCTGAACATTTTTATCATAAAAATGCCTGTTTGCCATTTGTATGTTTCCTTTTAAGAAATGTGTATTCAAATCATTTTGCCCATTTTCTTTACTTGATTATTAGATTTGTCCTATAGAGGTTTTTGAACTTTTAAAATATTTTGGTTATTAATCCCCTGTCAGATAGTTTGCAAATATGTTCTCCCATTCTGAAGGTTGTCTCTTTGCTTAGTTGACTATTTCCTTAGCTGAGTAGAAACTTATTAATTTGATTAGATCCTATGTGTTTGTTTTTTTGCTTGGTTGCCTGTGCTTGGGTGTTACTCAAGAAATTTTTGCCCAAACCCAGTGTCCTGGAGAGTTTTACTAATGTTTTCTTTAGCAGTGAGAAACCTATTTATTTAATCTAAATATGATAGTATCAAATATGTTCACAACATTGTGGAAGACTCTAAAGAGAGGAAACAGAGTTAGGTTTACTGGCGTGCTGGCATCAGTGAATTTCATTGAGTTCCTGTAGTATGTGTGGGAATTATTGGAAGGATTCGAGAAAAAAGGAAAACCATCAGACAAAGCTCTCACATTATAGAAGGTTGCCATCTAACTAGGGAAACACACTGTACACATTTGAAAAAGCTAAGTAACAGCACAGGATAATATGTGATAGGTGTAAAAATGAGTGAGTTTGGTTACATTTCATTTTGCTAAAAGTATTTGAAAAATCACTTCGAACTATGAAGCAGAAAGGGAATTAGAAAGATATCAGAATATCCTTGCCTAAGGCAGGATGCAACTAAAACATCATAAGAGACTGAAAAATGACTAGAAAACTAGTCAGCAACTGCCTTTACATCTGATCTCTGGTCTCTTATGCACACTTGCTTCTTTCTTTTCCTCTTTTTCTATAGATCAGGATTTTATTGCTTCACTGTGCACATATCTAAAAAAAAAATGGAATTTCTGAGATTCTCAACTTTATACATCTTAAATTTAAGTAATCAAGTCAGAGTGATTAGCTGTCTCTGACTCCTAATTCCAGTTATTAGGACAGAGATCCTTACTTGTTGATCATGGGACAGATCTCTACTGTCTGATTCAGTTATCCTTGGCTAGGTGGCAGAGCCCCATATGCAAAATAAATGCAGCTATAAACATCTAGGGGAAGGGGGAAGTTATTTAAAAAAGAAAACCAAACCTCGCATCCTAGCAAGATATTTGAAACAGTGTTTATTGAAGAAACTAGTAAAGACATTCAGAAAAAAAGTTATGAACTAAGGTATGTAGCCGGGAAGCAGTGAGAAACCAGCGGAGGATAAACAATAACATCTGAATAGATGAAAGAGGATGGAGGCAAGTGATAGTTATAGATAGAAGAAGAGAAATGGCATGAAGGTGGAGATGAATCAGATATATTCAGTGAGTAATGGGCAGTTGGGTCTTCCAGGAGTTGAGTTCATTTGTAGAGTTTTGAGAAAATTGAAAATTGTCAAATACTGTTTATGCATGGGTCCATTGGGGTGGATTTCTGGTTTCTGGTTTGTGTGTGTAGATGAAGCTTTAGAAGTTGACAGCATTAGAGAGCTAGCTTCTCTCAACTATCTCATGAGTAGAGATGAGCTTATTCAGGGAGATATTTTTAAAATGCGTAGGGAAGAAGACTAATGATAAAACATGGATGGTCATCTACACTTTAGGTATGGGAAGTGGAGGAGAACCCTGAGGAAAAGCTTAAGAGGAGTGGCTGCAGAGATGGAAGGCAATAGTATCATAGAGTACAAACGAGAAGAGAATTTTGAGCAGAGAGTAGTCAACAGGTCTGTCCCAGAATTAAAATGCAAGAAGGCTGAATAAGTATTCATTGGATTTAACAATTAGGAAGTGACTAGAGAACTTTACATAGAAATACGTGGATAATCTATGGAGAAGACAAATGCGTGGGTCATTGTGCAAATGGCAGGACATGGACCATGGAGGAATAGACTACACCATTCAGAAGATATCTGAGAAGAGGAGTGGAGAGAAACCACTGGGAACTGGACATGGAGGCAAAGAACTGGGGATAGGTCTAACAGAGGGGAGAAAATTGAGCATGTTTGTTAATGGAAGAGAAAAAAATAATGGGTGGAATTTACATAAGGATTTTAGAATGTTTGGAACTTTCTGGGGGTGTATTTTGGCAGAAACAGTTGGCTAAACACAGAGAAGAGGTTATGTGATTTGAAAATTAAAACCATAAAATGATATTCCAAATTACTTGTTGGTTTCTCAATTGCTTTTGTTTTCATGGTGATATTAAATCCATCTAACCACTATGTAAGTTCAGCAGCCCAAATATTGTTGAACCACTCTTCAGAAATGAGGAATTGGAACCACAGAAATTAAATAGTTTACTGGAGGTTACGCAGTTATTATGGTACAAGAATTCAAAGTCAGGTTCCAAAACTTTATTTCTGGTGCTCATTTGGTTTCATCAAGAGTTCCAGTATTTGCACTCTACGGTTACAGTAGATGACAGTAGATGACTATAGTTATAATAAGAGTACAGGACAGATTTCAAGGTTTTAGGTGAGTGGCAAAGTACAAATTACACTTATAGACCATGTTTGGGGAAGCTTAAAAATAAAAGAAAAGCAAACTTGAGAACACAGTAGGGATGTGGCACATTTTATGGCTTCCCACCTTGTGATGATAGTGTCATAAGGAGAAGGACCAGTGGTGGAGATTCCGGGGCTGAGGAAGAAGAAAATGGTCAAATGCAAAGTTCTGATAAAGACAGCATAGGTGGAGAGGTCAGCTTCAGAGAAGAATAGCCATAGGTCCACCTTGGTGAGCAATGATGACACAGAGATGAGTGAAATGTGACATTTTGAGACAAATTGGTTAACTAGCTCCTCTGTCTCTTTTCCTCTTTTGACAATAGGTAGTAATATGCAAGACACAAGGCTGTGGTGAGAATAACATTAGAAACTATACATATATAATATATATGCAACTGCCTGAATCGCAGTAAGGATTGAATTTTTGGTGGCTTTAGCTGTCGTTATAAATGCTAATAGGCTAGAGACAGTGGTACTCACCTCCCAATCCATCAGCTTGCTCATATTTTTAAACCCTTTGCAGGGAACTGGGTCCATATGATTGATTTTGGTCAATGGGCTGTGAGGGGAAGTGATGTAAATTCCTCCTGGGATAAAACTGTAAAGATCTAGTATGTGACTTTCCAGCTGTTTTTTCCTCTGACCAGCAAAAAAAGAACATTCCAGATTGTAGAGACTTTGTTAGCCTACATAGAGTACAGTTCCCCTCTACGTGCCTCCCTGACTAGCATTAGTCTTTTACTGTGATGAAAAACACACCCTTTTCTTAGGTTTCAGGGTTAATTTGCTGAGTTTGTGTTACCTGGCCTATCCTATTGCTACTACCACCATGAGGCCAATGGCAATTTCACATCTCATACATCTTCTTTCTAAGAATACATGTCAGACTAGAGCTTAGCTATAAAATATTCCTGTTGAACATTGAGAATCCATTGTAAAGTTCAGCGTACTTAAATTCTCTTCAAGGCAATTTATAAACTATTATTTAAGCACCAGGTGTACTTTACTGAGAGGTTAGAACACAAGTTTAATAATAATAACAATAGCAAGCATTTTTTGAACAGTCATTAGTCCAGACGTAGTTTAGCCTCACAACTAGATTATGAGTTGAGGTCTACAATTAGCTTCTTTTTACAAATGAGGGAACTGAGGCTTGGGGAGGAGAGGTTAATTACTTTACTAAAAACATAGAGCTAATGAGTGGGAAAGCGAGAATTCTAGATAAGATGCTAGAATTCCTAGTACAGTGCATTATACTTTTTTCCTACTCAGTTGTATCTACCCTAGGGAGTTTTACAGTCTCTGGAAAGAATTCTAAAATTGTAGGCCATGGATTGGGTGTATCAGAGTTAGCTGAGAAACTTATACAAAAATAGATATTCTTGAGTGCTTCCCAGACTTGCTGAATAAGAAGCTCTGTGCATATAAATTTACAGTAACGGCTGATTCTGACAAAGGATGACAGGTATTTCTGTTCATCAACCAGAGATAGCACGCTGTGGAATTCACTTGGTTCCAGAAAGTTTAAAACATAAGTTTCTCTACACATTAAAAACAATTGTGAATATTTTTCACTATTTCAATTAACTATGTTGAATCGTTACCATTATTTTTATATCACATTATCTAAAATTTTCATGAGTCACAATCACATAAAATGTGACTGAATTGTATCTTGTTTCCAGTTTATTTACTGTAGGAGATGATGATGTATTGTTCTCTCTCCATTGCTCAACCCGTTTGAGGAGGGTCTCAGGACACACTGAAAATGGCTGTACTTTTCTTGTCTGTGCCAGCAATTCATTTCAGCTCGACATCTTGCTCTGAGCCAAAAGATAATTGTTGTTACAGGATCTTGTGGTGACTTTGCCGTTGGTGATCAGCTTGCTACTCGGTTACTTTCTGCCCTACGCTCCTTTTAGTACTCATTAATGGGAACGTAGAGTCCAGTATTGTTCTTGATCCTGAAATGCATTTATTACCATATTCTGAACAGTATGAAAACACACACTTTGGACAACCATTAGATAAATATTAAGGTATCCCAGCAAACATAAATTTGTGAAAGTTTACATTTCTTTTCCTGTCTACCTGTCCCCTTCATCACATGCCTAGATGAGAAACTCTGCTCACCTCTGGGATAACACTCTTTTCTGGATTAGCCCAGAAAGGAAAACACACACACACACACACACCACCACCCACCAACTGTAGCCTTGATACTGAGTTATATTTGGCCCATTAAAATACACACACATACAAACACACACATACACACACAGAAAAAGGTAAGCAACATCCGTATAATCATTTGCCAATATGCCTTTGGACATAACATACTCTTTGACCTCAAATTCCCTGAGAATCTGATTGAGGGATCACTGGTAACTATGAGATCTGAAAGTTCAGGTGAAGTGGCTATAACAGGTTCTTTCTGCTGTGCTTTCATTTTACTCTTGTTAAGACATATTTTCAGAGACTGTAACCTACAGAAAGCGATTGACACTCTGGCTATACTCAAGATAGCTAAATGTAAAATAAAAAGTTATTTTAAGCATCTGTGTAATACTATGAAATACACAGAGAATTTTTTTTCTGCCTGCTTTCTGTAATTTCTACATTCAGCGATACCACCAAAGAAAAAATGAGCTATTTTCTTTCAGCTGTTATATGCCTGGTTTATTAAATTATTTCCCCTAGTCTCATTAGATCAAGAGAGAAGACTCTGACCTCTTGTGGAGTCTAGGGAAAGCATTTTATTGCAAGAAGAACCATGTGGCCCAACGTACACAGGATTTTATATTTTCCGATCACAGCAGCTAGGAGTGCCTTCTTCGTACTCTGACCTTCAAAATCATTATCATGTCTGCTATGATCTTAAAACTCTTAAATACTGCCCTGTTGTAGGATGTGTAATTTATTCGGTGTGTTTATTTAATGCACAGTTTATGTCGGGCGTTTATTATGTGCCTTACATTACAGAGTTAAACAAAACGCACTGACTGCCTTTAAGGAATATAGCCTTTTAAGAAATTGCATAAAAACAAATACATAATTATGATGTAATGTGAAACAGCATTAGCAGAGAATTGTACAGTGTTTTAAATCTCAGATGTATTTGTATATACCTTATCCTCCTAATTTGTAAAATTTCAGAATACATTTACTTTTTAATTTATTCACTGTATCCATTTCCATAATAACTTAAATTTGTTTTAATGGTCTTCAGTGTTTGTTTATTTTGTTTCACTTTGATTTTATTTTTTAATACTTCCTTACTGGAAGAGTATATCCTCTAGAATTTGTTAAATATTCTTTTTATTGAAATTAAAACAAACACAGAAGATAAACTACATCAGAACTTTATATGTCAATGAAATATCTCAAAATGAACCTGACCATGTGACCACACCCTAGAGTGGTGTGCTGGAAACAGCTTGCATTAATTTTTGAGAGTCAATTGTTAAATACTCTGGTTGTTCAGCTGCTTGAAATGGAGCATGGCGGGAGTATTTGAATATCAGGTCCTTTTCTTCCAGAAAGCAAGTTGGTAAACATTTATCATCACAGATTAGTCACTGCAGATTAATAAAGAGAGCATCATCAGCTTCCCTGAAGCCATGTCTGTGCCTATTTCCAGTTACTGATCACTCCATCTTCAAGTTAACCACTAACTTCTACACCGCAGGTTAATTTTACTATTTTGGAATCACACAGTGAGAGAAAAGAAGAGATTCACTGGGGTCTAAAAACTTAAGCAATTTTGGCAACTCTTTTTAAATAAACAAAAAGAAAATTACAAATAGAAAATTAGGTACGGAGCCTTAGACGAAATTTGAGCAAGTTAAGGGAACTTTATTACCTTTATAGTAAATTTAACTGCATTAGGGTGTGTATTCTTTTTTTTGTCTGGCTTCTTTCACTTAGCTTTGTGTTTGAGGGATTCATCTATGCTGTTGCATGTAGCAGATAATATTAGTATGGGCATTTTGTTGTTTGAATTTACCATTATGTGCTTTATTTTACTGCTGAGCAATATTTAAGTTGTTTTTAATTTGAGGCTCCTACCAGTAATCTTTCTTTAATGTTGCATCACATGACTTTTGGTGAGCAAATGTTGTACTGTGTTAAGAGCATACCTGTGAGTGAAATTGTGGCATCACAGCCTGTTCATACTTCAGCTTTAGTAGAAATTGCCAAATAGTTTTCTTGAGTGGTGGTACAAGTGTACAGTCCCAAAAGCAGTGTATGAGAGTTTTAGTTCTACATTATTGAGAAAACAAGGTATTGTGAGAATTAAATTTTGGCGATTTTGGGGTTTGTGTGATGACTCATTAGCTGTAGATTACTTTGAAATGAATTTTGGACCTTTAGCTATTTTCTTCTGTGCAATTGTTTTGTGCACTGAAAAAAATTAAGTTACCTATTTTTAATGATTTATAAGAGTTCTTTTTGTATTATGGATGTAAGTTTTTTGAGAGGTATACCCAATGTAAATATTTTCTCTTTTCATTACCTTGGATTTTCATTCTCTTAAAGGTTTCTTTTAATAGTGCTGAGTTCTTAATTTTGTAGAAATTAAATGAAAACTTTTAATAGCTAGTGCATTATGCATTCTGTTTACAAAATATTTACCCAAGATCATTAAGGATATTCCCCTATATTATTTTCTAAATATCTTTCTTTACCTTTAAGTTACTGAAAAACACCTATCACTATTATGGAAGATTTTTCTGTATCTTTTAGTTGTCAAGTTTTGCTTTATATAATTTGAATCTATCATTCATTACAGGTAAATTTAGACTTATATTCATGGTGAATTGATAGGTTCCTTAATTTTCAGTGCTGTGTCTTGCCTCAAAAACTGTCTTTATTTGTATGCTTACAATAATTTCTTTTTATTTAGTATTCACATTGTACACTTTTCCCTTCCTTATATTTTCAATCTATTTGCATCATTATGTTTACGGTGTATCTATTGTGTCTACTGTTGTTTTTTTATCTAGTCTGACAAGTTTTGTCATTTAATAAGATTATTTAATTCATTTACATTGAATAGTTACTTATATATCTGGACTTAAATCTACTACCTTCCAGTTTGATTTATATTTCTCCAATATGTTCTGTGTTCCTTTTTCTATGATTCCTTTCTTATTGTATTGTATAGATTATTTTAAATAGTTTGTGTTTTCCCCTTTTGCTTGTAGTTATGTATTTGTTTGTTTTTTGTATTACAAGAAAAAAAGATTGGTTTTTCTTTCGTATGCTCAAAGAGATTGCATGGAACTGGAATTATTTGTTGCTATGTGTATGATAGAATTCACCAACGAAGCATCTGTGCCTGAAGGTTATGTAGTGGTGGTGGTGTGTGTAGGGAGGCAGTTAGTTATGAATTTGATTTCTGTAGCTATTAAACTACTATTTCTCTTTGGGTTAGTTTTGGTCATTTTTTTATGCCTTTGAAAAGTTGACTACTTCATTTAAGTTTTTGACTTCATTGCTCTAACATTTTAATAATATTATTATTTTAACACATGTAGGATTGTTTGTGATTTTCTCTCTTCCATTCTTAACATAGGTCTTTTCCGCCTTTGTTTTTCCTTGAAGAGTCTAGCTTGAGGTTAATATTTTTATGAACAAGTTTTTGATTTTGTAATTCTTTTAAATTTATTGAGAATTGTTTTATGCACCAGCACAGGCTGGTGTTTCATGTGTATTTAGAAAAATAATGTGTATTCTCTGAGTTGACTATACTAAAATGTTAATTCGATTCATACTTACTTTGTTTCTACTTGTTCTATGAATTATTGAGGAGGGAGTCTTGAAATTTCTAGCTTTAATAGTTGGATGTGTTATATCTCTTTATGTCTATTAGTTTTTGTTTCTCATATTTTAAAGCTCTATTTTTAGGTACATAAACATTTGTGAATTTTTATTTCTTCTTGAAGAGTTGGATCTTTTGAATATATAGTTAATTATCATTATTCATGGTAGTTATGTTCCAAAGTGTCACTGAGAACACTGAGTTAGTGAATACTGAACCACAGATCCTGGAGAAACTATGTACAAACATATGTAGATAATCATCTTAAATCCTACATACAATGCATCTTGGTAGATTCTATTTTATTTGTTTTACAAAACAGAAAATTAGATTCAGAAGTATTAAGTAAATAGCGTGCCTGAGGCTGTCCCACTAACAGGTTGCCAGAGTGGGGATTTAAATATTAACTGTCCTTGGAGCCAAAGCTTCTTGCACTACACTGCACTGCCTCACACAGTCTCCATCTTCTGGTCATCTCTATATGAGAGCTAAAAGAAGAAGGCAGAGTATTGCCTTGTTCAACTTCAGTTAGGAACATGAATGTTGGAAAACTAAAATTTTTTTGCTGCTGTGTGCCGGTCTATGGATAATTATGAAAGTATGAGGAATATTGATTTTGGAGCTATGAATAAATTTTAGTGAGTAGGTGAATTAAAAAATACGGAATTCACAAATAATGAGGATCAACTATACCTCCTTATTCCTGGGAGATTATATTCCTTGTTTTGAAGTCTATTTTACTGATATTAAAATAGCCACTTTAATTTTCTTATGATTATCATGTTTGCATGGTTCATCTTTTTCCATCTTTTCACATGTAACTTATCTGTATGTTTGAAAGGAGTTGCTTTGGGATAGCATACAGTTGGGCCTTAATTTTTGATAGTCTGATAACTGTATCCCATTAATGTTTTACACATTTATGTTTAATGTAAGTACCATTATAGTTTAAGTCTACTATATGGCTAACTTATTTCCTCTTTGTTGAATCTGTACGGTATTCATTCATGTTTTTACTATTTTCCTTTTCTTTGCAGTAAGTGATTTTTAGTATTACATTTTATTTTCACTTGTTTCTTACTGCTATACCTCCTTTATTTATTTATTTATATATTTATTTTGCTTTGGCTCTTGGGCAGAGAATCTTGTGGGTCTTTGAGCCCTGTTAACGAATCTGTGAAGTCAAAGCTATTTTCTCAATAATACTAAGAGTTATTTGCAGTTTTACATCTCTTTATTTTGCTAATGTACCATGAGGGTTTCAAGAAGCTATATGTCATGTTAAAACAGATTAAAGGTACATGCGGATATGGGAATCTAGCTCTCTTTTCTTAGGCCAACATTAAGGAAATACCCAAAATATAAAATAATGATAATTTAAACTACTTTTGCTACATACAGTAATTTCTCATTAAAATATATTTGTATGTTACCATATATTGAGTTTTGCTATGGTCTGAATGTTTCTGTTCCTCCAAAATTTATGTGTTGAAATCCTATCTCTAAAACTGATGGTATTAGCAAGTGGGGCCCTTGGAGGGTGATTAGGTCATGAGGTCAGAGCCCTCATGAATAGGTTTACTGCCCTTTTAAAAATGCCCTGAAAGAGACCCCTCACTTTTTCTACCTTCTGAGGACACAGCTAGAAAGCATTGTCTATGAACTAGAAAGCAGGTCCTCACGAGACACTGAATCTACCAATGCCTTGACTTTAGACTTCCCAGCTTCCAGAGTTGTGAAAAATAAATTGTAATTGTTTATAAGCAACTCGGTTTACAGTATTTTGTTACAGTATCCCAAAGAATATATAAACACTATTTAAAAATTTATTTAAAAATTAGTTTATAATATGGTAAATACTATATATAGAACCCATATAAATGAGCTCTTTAGAGTCCTCAATAATTTTAGGCTAAAGATTTTCTAATAGAAAACCACTGCTGTAAGTTTTATCATAGGCACCTTTAGGATTACTACTTAGTCTACTTGCAAATAACATTATTCCACACTGCGTATAGTATAAGGGCCTTGAAACAGTACACTTTCATTTTTTACTTCCATTTTTTGAGCCATTGTTATTATACATTTTATTTCTATGTATATAGAATATTTTATCATTAAATATTATTTTACATTATCCTACATAGTTACCTTTTGAGTAATCTTTATTTCTCTGGGAAGATACAAAAATTTCCTTCAGGTGTCATTGATTTTTCTGCCCAAAGAATTTCCTTTAACATTTCCTGGAGTGTGGCCTGCTGTCAGTGAATTCTCCGCAAACAGAGAAATCTTTATGACTCATAAAGATCAGTTAGTTTTGATGAGTGACAGAATTAGAGCAGACACAGAAAATAGGAGAGAGATATTTTAGAGCTGGAGTTGGCAAGATTTCGCAACATGGATGGGGGATTGAGTGTAACATGCTGAAATGCCTCTTAAACATCATAGCCAGTGAAATAAGAATAAAAGATTAAATACTGAGAAAAGGATATTCAAAAGCATTATTATAATTTGCAGATTGTAAGATTGTCCATTTGGAAAGTCCAGCCTAGAATCAACCAAAAAAATCACAAAACTTACTGAGTTGATGTAAGTGTATAAATATAATAGCTTTCCTATATACAAGAAATAACCTGTTAGAGTATACAGTGGAAAACAACATCAGAAGCAAGAAATAACCTGTTAGGATATATAATAGTAAACAGCAGCAGCAGCAGCAGCAGCAGCAGCAACAAAATCAATTACAAAAATGCTTGATCAAAATATAACAAGCACCTAAAACACCTGGCATAAGAAGCAAGCTAATAAGGAATATAAAGAGTCAGTGAGAGGAAAACTATAAAGGACTTGAGGAAAAATTGATAGAAAGATATACTTTGAAATATGAGGTTTAATATTTATTTTATGTTTTTATATTTTATTGCGTTTTAGGTTTGGGGGTACATGTGAAGAACATGCAGGATTGTTGCATAGCTACATACACGGCAATGTGGTTTGCTGCCTTCCCCCCCATCACCTATATCTGGCATTTCTCCCCATGTTATCACTCCCCTACTCCCCACTCCCCACTGTCCCTCCCCTTGTTCCTCTCTACAGACCTCAGTGTGTGATGCTCCCCTCCCTGTGTCCATGTGTTCTCATTGTTGAACACCCGCCTGTGAGTGAGAACATGCGTTTGATTTTCTGTTCTTGTGTCAGTTTGCTAAGAATGATGGTTTCCAGGTTCATCCATGTCCTTACAAAGGACACAAACTCATTGATTTTTATGGCTGCATAGTATTCCATGGTGTATATGTGCCACTTTTAAATTTGTCCATGATCAACAAATCTAGATTGAATTAATTTATAATAAAAACTCAAGTGGATCAATTTGGTGATTAGATAAAATGATCCTAAAGCTTATTTTGAAGGAATGAGAGCACCATATGAATAATACATTTTTTAAATGCTAAGGATACTTGTCCTCAAATATTGACAAATATTATAAAGTCATAATAATACCAGTACCAGAAGGAATAGATATATTGGTGAAGTAAAATAAAAATCATAGCCATATTTAAGTGTATATCAGGATTTATTTATGATAAATATGGACCAAATTGGTGGGAAAAATAACAGATGATAGTATTGAACAAAAAAGTTGCCATTTTTTAAAAATAAAAATAGATTTTTACTTTATAACATATGTTAAAATAAACTTCAGCTCTTGATTCATTTTTACTAAATTGCTTGGCATCTTTGGATACAGATTCAATGCTATTCTTATCAAATCACTAACATGATTCTTCACAGAATTAGAACAATCTATTTTAAAATTCATATGGAACCAAAAAGAAGCTGAATAGCCAAAGCAATCCTAAGCAAAAAGAACAAAGCTGAAGGCATCATACTACCCAATTTCAAGCCATACTATAAAACAACAGTACCCAACAGCTTGATACTGGTACAAAAACAGACACATAGACAAATGAAACAGAATAGAAAACTGAGAAATAAAGCCACACACCTACAACCATCTGATCTTTGACAAAGCTGACAAAAACAAGTGATGGGGAAAGGATTCACTATTCAATGAATGGAGCTGGGATAACTGCCTAGCCATATGCAGAAGATTGAAGCTAGACCCCTATGTTTCACCATATACAAAAATTAACCAAAATGAATTAAATATTTAATAACAAGACCTCAAAGTATAAAATTCATGGAAGACAACTTAGGAAATATATTCTTGACACGGGCTGTGTTAAATAATTTTTGGGTAAGTCCCCAGAAACAATTGCAACGAAAACAAAAACAAGTGGGCCCTAATTAAACTAAAGAGCTTCTGTACAGCAAAATAAACTATCAACAGAGCAAACAGACAACATACAGACTGGGAGGATATCTTTGTAAACTATGCATCTAACAAAGGCCTAATATCCAGAATCTGTAGGGAACTTAAAGAAATTGACTAGTAGAAAACCAGATAACTCCATTAAAAAATGGGCAAAGGTTATGAACAGACAGTTCTCGAAAGAAGACATACAAGTGGCCAACAAACTTATAAAAAATGCTCATCATCACTAATTATCAGAGAAATGAAAATCAAAACCACAAGGAGATACCATCTCACACCAGTCAAAATGGCTACTGAAAAGTTAAAAAAAAAATGCTGGTGAGGTTGTAGAGAATAGAGAAAAGGGAACATATATAGACTGCTGATGAAAATGTTTGTTAGTCCAGCCACTTTGAAAAGCAGTCTGGAGATTTCTCAAAGAGCTGAAAACAGAGCTACCATTTGACCTAGCAATCCCCTTAACCACATGAAAATAAATCATTCTGCCAAAAAGACACATGCACTCATATGTTTATTGCTGTGCTATTCAAATAGCAAAGACATGGAATCAACTCAAGTGCCCACCAATGATAGACTGGATAAAGAAAATGTGGTACATGTATGCCATGGAATACTATGCAGCCATAAAAAAGAATGAAATCATGTCCTTTGCAGCACCATGGATGAAGTTGAAAGCCATAATTGTAAGCAAATTAATAAAGGAACAGAAAACAAAATACGGCATGTTCTCAGGTAAAAGTGGCAGCTAAGCATTGAGCACACATGGTGGATATAAATATGGGAACAACAGACACTGTGTAACTACAAGAGGGTGGAAGGGGGCAAGGCTGGGTTAAAACACCATCTATCAGATACTATGCTTACTACTTGGGTTATGGAATCTATACTCCAAATCTTGGCATCTTGAAATATTCCTGTATAATAGACCTGCACGTATACCCCATGTATCTAAAATAAAATTTGAAAAGAAAAAAAACTAGACAGATTAGAGATTTGAAAGTAAAAATTAAACCATCATATTGCTAGAAAAATTATAAGTAGATATCTATATCATCTTGAGTTTGAGGATTTCCTAACATAACAAAGAGAGTATCAAGAAAATGACTTACTTGGGCTCATTCAAATTGTATAAATTTAAAACCAAATACCATAAAATTGTGTTTATAAATTTAAAATGAATCCACAAATTATAAAAGCCTATAATAAACAAGGTGTAAATATAATTAATATATGAAGCCAGTTTACAAATATGGGAAAATGTGTATATGCTAATTTAAAAATGGACAAATCGTGTATCCTGGTAATTTGTAAAATAACCAATACGATGGACAAAGAGGCAGATGGCAAGATTTTTAACCTCAGAAGTCATAGAAGAAGATGTTAGAGGAAAAGATTAGACCACTTGAAAAAGCATGCAGGATAGTTCGAATAAGGGAAAATAACAGAAAAGAACAAGGAAAATGTGAAAGATAAAATGTATGTTAAGTTGTATTGCTTTTTATTATAAATATTTCACCCTCCTAGGTGAAATATATGAATACTTTCCTCCACAATGAAGTCAGTTTGGCTATGTAACTTTCTGTGGCCAAAGAAGTTTTACAGACTACTTTGTTCTTTGTCAGATTTTTTTTTCTCTTGGCTACCATGATGGGGAGACAATAACAAATGGAGACTGCTTAGTTCATGTGGATCCAGAGTGAAAAGTTCATGCAGCAGTTCCACATTCAAACTGTGCTGGAAACACAGCCTGCCTGAGACATACATACCTTTGTTGTTTTAAGTCACTGAAACAATGGGGTGATTTGTTACTTTGTTATAACCTTGTGTGACCTGACTGATACATCTGGCCTACTATATGTTTCTGGCTTCTTATTGGCAAATTGACCAACCAGGTAGAGCAGAGATTCCCAACAGAAAATGTAACCCGTCTAAAGAATGTGTACAAGAAAGAGGTTTAGTAGGAGAGAAATGTTAATAAATCAGGAAAGAGAAAGTTAGTAGGAGAGAAATGTTAACACATCAGCCGGTTGTGAGAGGGAAGATTTAGCAGTACGGAATGAGAAATAAATGCAGTGAAAAGGAAAATGGTAATAGAGAGCTGAGTGTCAAATCCCTCAATTAGAAGTTTGTACTGGGTTGAGGACTTGACTTGAATGATAGTATTTCATTTTGGAAAACACTGCTGTCTGGTTTTGTTATATAATTTTTAAGTGTTATAAATTAAACTCTATCTGCCCTTCTTTCCCTTTTATTCTGAAGACATATATTAATTCCAAGTCAGTGACAACAATAAAAACAACATATTGGAGTTCCTTCAGTTTGGAGTTCTTATTTGGTTTATTTTAATTCACTGTTTCTGATCTGACATATTGGTCTTTCCACTTATTTATTTTTTCATTCATTCACTCACATCATGGTATATATAAAGATATTACTTATATAGCAGTTACAGGTAAACAGAGGAGACTGCTTATACTGAGACATTACCTAAATGGGCCTGCCAGACTGTTCCATAGCAGAGAGGATCCATGCCTTGGCATACCTGAAACTCACTGAAGGGACCATTGTCGAAAAGCTCTGTGATAAGTAGTAGTGAGCCTGAAATAAGCAATTGCACAAATGATTTAGCAGAAAGCTTATTCTTGCTAAATTATGGCAGGTGTGAAGTGCAATGAGATGGACATTATTCATATCATCCACTTTTTCTTTTTCTCTTTTTTTTTTTTTTTTTCTGACAGGGTCCCACTCAGTCACCCAGGCTGGAGTGTGGTGGCAGGATCTCGGCTTACTGAAACCTCACTTCTGGGTTCAAATGATTCTCCCACCTCAGTCTCCCAAGTAGCTTGAACTATAGACATATGCCACCACACATGGCCAAGTTTTGTATTTTTAGTAGAGACAGGGTTTTGCCATGTTGACCAGCTGGTCTCGAACCCCTGAGCTCAAGTAATCCACCTGCCTCAGCCTCGTAAAGTGCTGGGATTACAGACATGAGCTCCCATGCCTGGCCATATTCATCTGTTTCTTGAGGGTAATCCATTAAAAGTGATGGGAATAAAGCTGTTATGACATGTCTTCTATTTCAGGAATGGACTTGAACTGGCCTCCCGTCTGGGGATATTAACTTGGATTTACATAGCACACTTGCTCAAACATTCCGGTAGTCACTGCTAGAGGCTTGCTTTATCCTAACATCTTCTAATGATCACATTTTCATGATAAAAATATTCCTGGACTCAAGTATAATTTCTCTTTCCTCGTCTAAAATCACTTCATACTCCCAGCCATATATATTTCTCCAGGTCTCTCTCTCATATTAATATGTCATTTTGTTCAAGTGTATTCAGTTTATTCCTTTAAAATATACTTGTCAAGTATGCTATATAAATAATTCATGGTAAATTGATATTTTATGTGCCCCTCTCTTAAACATTGAGAGATTATTTCTCTACCTTCCTAATACTAATTTATTATGTTTACTAATTATTGCTATCTAAATTATTTAAATATAAATTAATAAAATACAAATTAGTTAAATGGGAAAATAGATAGGATGGAGCAGGAACATGCTCAATTGTCAGTGGTCCCATTCTATTTCTGTTCCAATTATTTCGGTCATAAAACTTGTAAGACCCCTAAACTAGAGTTTTACCAGTAGAATCCTAATAACTTTTTTTTTGACATACCAACTGTTCATTTTCCAGGGGTGTCTAAAGAATGGCATGATAGCCACAGAGAATGCAGGTAACAGAGAATCTTTGTGTTACTATAAAGCTGTTTATATCATAAATAGGACTAGAATGCAGGTGCCTCCAGTAGTATCCTACTGCTGGACCTAATCAAGTGCACTGGCTCAGCAGTTGTAAAGCTCAGAGTTGCTATTTTTGTGGAAAGATTTCAGACCCATGGTGTGACACTGAGACACAAACTTGTTCGCCTCTTTGGATGGCAAATACACATGCTTCTTTGGAGTGCATTAAGTGTGGTGACACAGGATATGTGCACTTCACAATTAATGACAATGGTATAGCAGGTTTGAGATATCCTGAATGTGAGTACCAACTGCTTTTCTTTCTCACTATTTAATCTTATTTTTTTTCTCTTAACTTCCTTGTCTAACCTTTGCTGGATCCTCTGTCTTTTAACTTCCTTAATAATAGTGAATCTAATGGTGGAGATTTTAGCCCTTATTTTTCCCTTCTCTTCATTTTGGAGTTCAGTATCAGTTACATTTGATAACACCTACATCTGTGTCCCTAGATCAAACTTTACTCTGAGATCCAGTATTGTATCTTTAATCCCGTGACATCTCAAGTTCAGCTCATCCTGAATGAGTTCCTAATTGCAGCTTTAGTGTATAACTAATGGTACCATCATTCACAGAAACCCTGAAACTCAACAGCCAAGGTGTCATCACATTACTTTCTTTTCCTTTGCTCTCTCTAGCTTTTTAATTTGTATCAGTTGTATTTCTTAAATATTTCTTGCATGTGTTCCCTCCTTTTCATTCCCATTTGAACTGGTTCTTATCACCTCTCCTGTGGACTATTATAATAACTCATTGGCTCTAGCTTTCTCCCACATCCACATCCCACATGAAGGATATGAGTATATCCTTCATAATGCCTTATTGTCTACACAAAGGATCACGATTCTAAAACACAAATCAGATCCCATCACTTCCCACATTTCTCCACTCTCTGATCCTCAGCATTTATATTTGTGTGCACATAGGACCTCTGTGACCTGGCATCTCTACTCATCCTGCTGAATCTCCACATGTATCACTTACTGCCCCTGGAAGTGAGTACACTCTGCGGCTTCACAGCTGTTGGCCATGTAGATGCTTCTCATCTGAAGTAGCCCTTCACTCCTTGTCCACTGGCTAACTCCCAGTTTTCTATTTAGAAATCAGCCCAAACACCCACTGTGCAAATTCCTGGTTTTTCTTTTGCTTGTATGTCTGGGCTGTCACTTTGTTTTTCTTCCTCAAGGCTTATTTTAGCTATTACCATAGGCAGTTTTAAGTTTGTTTACTGGTCAAATTTCACAATAGACTGTATGCCTCTTTCGAAAAAGAACCATGCCTCAGATTTAGCTCAGTGCCTGGCACATAGTAGATAATCAACAAGCAAGTGTTAAGTATATGACTGAGTAAATAGATGCATAGATTTTTGGCTTTAAAATAATTTAGTACCTCTCCTCTTTCTGCTGTACGAGGAGCAATAGTTTGGAGGTTCCTTGGTGATGTATTTATTTTATTTGCCTATGGGATTAACAAGGTTATGGCACTTTATAGCTGGTATGATGGCAAAGGTATTGGTGAGGGCCAAGAGCTGGCTGTGCAAGATTTCTTTTAGTTATTTGTACTTTCGTGGAATTAAAACCTATTTTTCTATTCTAGTTAGTGTCTTGCATGTCCAGATAGAGACAAAAGTGATTGGCATTAAAAAATATTGTTTGATGAGATTTTAAAATAATCTTTGGGTCTTCTAGAAAACAAATTTGGTTGTGGTTTTTAAATATAAATACAAATGCAAAATCTGTACTTTCTGAGTAACCTGTACAAAGTTTGTACAGTGACCTATGTCTAAGATGCCCTGAAAAATGTAGGTGATTTTAAGCAATTCAGACTTTACAGGTCATACAATGTATTTTTTCAGGCTCTGTGAGGCAGTACTATAACAGACTCTTGTGGACAAAAAGGGGGTTTGTTTTTATTAAAACATGATGTTATACTAAGAGGAAAACTATTGTTTTTGACAAGGCATGTAAGAATTCAGTTAGATCTGACTCAAATGAAAACAAAATAAGCTAGTTTTGATTCAAAAGCTGTGGACATTGCCTTGTTGTGAAATGAAGGGTCGTGAGGTTGTAGTCATGGCAACCAGTGTGGAGGGAGCTGGGCTTTGAGTGCCCTTGTCCTCCATCACTGTCAAGTTATAGATTCCCTATTTGGAGAAACGGTATCGGCAAGTTGGTAATAAGAAATCACCAACTGAACCTTTTAACACCAACAAACCTGTATTTTGTGTAGTGAACTAATGGTTATGACTGTTAAGGTTACCTCCTACCAGGTTACAAATTGTAATTATTTCCAATAAAAATCCTGAAGCTTTTGGTTTTATTTTTTCTGCTCTTTACAGATAGATCTTGCAAAGGTTATTCTTAATTCATTGCGTATCCACATGGGCCTCTGTGTTGGGGAACAGTTAGTTCTGGTTGTATCAGAAAGAGTGTCCTCTCATTTTCGTGTCCACCCTGCCTTGGATACTCTCTTAACAGCCCTGCACGGTAAGCTGTCAGCATCTGAAGAAAGAACTGATGGCGCAACAATTTTCTCAATGTAGGGATGAGATTGAGGGGACAAACAGTGGCTTCAGGAGGTTTACCTGTAGTTCTTTTCAGTAAGGATTAGATCCACTGCCATTGACAGGCCCCTCAGAGCTGGCAGTGGTTTCTGAAGCAGAATCTTGGTTCCAACTTTTCCAAAGGCTTCCTCCTACTCTTCTTCTCTTCATTCCCTCTTCACCATCGTCACACAGGGACGTCACAATGTGCACACAGGGAACTCTTGTTGATTAGTTAACATCACTTAATGATGGTTAGGGTAGAAGAGAAAGTTAGAAACATTACAAAAGTGGAATAATAACATAATTTCTGAGCTTTTTATATGAAACTTTGAGCTAAACATTGTATATATGATTAGTTCTTTCAATTCTCAGTAATCCAATGAAGCAGATACTGTCATCTCTATATTGCAAATGAGAAAATAGAGTCTCTGGGAAGTTTCACAGCTTGTTCCAAGGTCAGTAATTGGCATATGTCAGAATTAGGAGCTGAGCTTTTCTGAATCCAAAGCCTGGAGGAGGTGATTTTTCTTTTGAGCAAAAGAAATTTATTTCATGGCAGCTCTACCATGCTGGAGGCTAGAAGTCCAAGATCAGGGTGGCAGCATAATTGGGCTCTGGCGAGGGCCCTGAGCTCACGGATGGCACCTGATCTCTCATGCTTCCTCTTCTTATAAAGGCATTAATCCTCTCATGGGAGCTCCACCAAAGGCCCTATCTCCAAATACCATCACATCGGGGCTTAGGTCCTCAACATATTAATTTCATGGGGAAACACACGTTTAGATCATAACATGAAGCTTGTAACTAGCCCAAGGCAAGAACTTTGTAGTGTCGGTGCGAAGAGTCCTGTATGCTAGACTTGCTGAGGGTGGGCTTCCAAAGAAGCAGAGAAGAATATTCCATGCGGTTATATGGAGTGGTCTCGAAAGAGTCAGGCAGTCTTAAAAGTTGTAATCGAAAATATATTGGTTTTGAATATGAAATAATATGAAAACATACAATGAAAGAATATCTTTTACCTACCAGATCCCTAGTTTGACAGCTCATAGACAAGTAATCTTAGTACATTTTGTCTGTCCATCCAGAAACAGTCTGTAGGTTTGTGAGAATGCCTTTTGTTTTGAGCACAATTTGACCACATCTACGAGAAATTTACAATTCATGTGCATTTTGACCCAGCAATTGTATGTATGGATACATTAGCACAAGGCATTAAGAGCTTTATGTAGAGGAACATTTAATACATTATGCATGCCATTTATCCTATTTATTTGTCCTGTTATTACTGAAATGGAAACATATAAGCCTGGGTTTCTTAACCTCTCTACTGCCTCTCAGCACCAGGTATTCAGGGTGTTAGGCTGTCAGATTGACCTTAACATGATGTTTGCCTTCTGAATAATTCCTTTTGGCTTTCTGTTTATTATGGGCCAAGTTCATTAATTTAGTCAGTAAAATTTATTGACTACGTCATATGTGCCATCCAGTATTTTAGGCACTTGAAATATTTGTGAATAAGACAGATTATGACTTGGCTCCTATAATTTAGTGAAAGACAAAAGTCAAGCAAAAACCCAAACAAATAAATAAGATTATTATAGGTATTCATGTTCTGAAGGGAAACAACCCAGTGACAGATGGTGTCTTATTTAAGAAGATAAGGTGATAAGGAAATAACTACTTACGAAGGAAACATTTGCTCTATAACTTGAACAATGGGAAAGGGGCACCCCATCATGAATTAGGCTAGGGCATTATCTAGCAAAAGTTCTGAGAGAGGAACTTATTTACCATGTTTCAGGAATTGAAAGGTCAGCATAAATGAGGCAAAGGAGAAATGAAAAAAAAAATGGCACAAGATAAAACTGAAGAAGTGAGCAAGGGTCAGATCACATGAGATAATGCAGACCTGATAAAGAGATCAGATTTTATCCTGAAGGCAAAAAGAAAATTTTGGAAGGTATTAAGCAGAGTAGTGGCATGATGTGATTTATGACATTAAAACAATTCCACTGACTGCAGAGAATGGATTATAAAGAAAGGACAAGAATGGGAACAGGGAGATCTGTAAACAAATTATTAGTATAATCTGGATTAGAAATAATGGTAGCTTGAATTTGGCTGGTGGTAGTTGCACAAGGGGGAACTGGACAGATTCAGGTTACATTTTGGGTGCACTGTCAATAGAGCTTGCTGATACATTGGATATGCCAGTGTGAAGGGCAGGGAGAATTAAGGACAACTAGGTTAAGGACAACTCTGCAGGTCATGATGTTAAATGAAATAACCAGGTAGACAACAACAAACATCACACATTTGGACTTATCTGTGGGAACTAAAATTAAAAACAATTGAACTCATGGAGATGGAGAGTAAAAGGGTGATTATGGAAAGGCTGGGGAGGGTGGTTGGGGATGGTCGGGTAGAGAGGTATGTGGAGATTGTTAATTGGTAAAAAAAATTAGAATGAGTAAGAACTAGGATTCACTAGCACAACAGGTGACTGTACTAAAAATAATTTAATTGTACACTTAAAAATAACTAAGGGTATCATTAGATTGTTTAAAATGCAAAAGATAGATGTGTGAGGAGATGGAGATTCCATTTTTACCCCAATATGATAATTACACATTGCATGACTGTATCAAAATATCTCATGTGGCCCATGGAAATATATACACCTACTATGCACCCACAGATATTTTAAAAATATTTAAAAAAGAAAAACTAAGTACAGCTTTGAAGCCTCAGCTTGAGTGGCCACGTGAATGCATGTGATGTTTACTGAGATGCAGACAGGTGAATCAGAGAAGCAAATTGTGTACCAGTGACTAATCGGGTGCTGTTTACGCGGTAACGTGTAATAAATATTTATGATATTGATACGTAGAAAAGTCACTGTACTTAGCTAGTTTCTCTAAAACTCCAGGTGAAAACATCCACTGAGCAAAGCTTACTGGCTAGAATCCTGTTGCCCTGTCTTTCGAAACTGTCATTTCTGTCCCTTTCATCACTAAATAGGCATAATCATTTGTTCTCTAAATTGTAAAATTGCCTCCTCATAATTCACCAGCTTTCTGTAAAACCCTTATTAACCGACTGCAACAAATACTCAGTTCCTAAGTGAAAACAATATTTGTGTATCAGCCAGAGCTGGAGAGGCCCATTGTCACTTTATGAAAATTAGCTTTCCTTTTCCTTGCGGAAAATTGCAGATTCTTGCAAATAATATAAAATGTTACTTATGTTCCATGTGATAAGGAAGCTATCTCTGATCATCCAGATTGTCCAACAAGACAGACTTATTTTTTCACTCATATTTTCATTGCTATAATATCAGCCTGAGAGCTCATTAAGGTTTTTAAGGCACCATATCCTGGGTATAAAATATTTTTATTGAGAAAATGAATTTTCTCTTGCCTTGAGAATAGCTCTCTAATTAAAAGCACATACCATTAGTGCAAGTATATCACATTAAACATACACTCTGATGAATCGATAATGTATTTCAATCTCAAATCATAATCATTTTATTACTTTTCTCCAAGAAAGAAACCTCCAGTAAAAGGAGAAAAAGCACAAAGACATTTCTAGAAATAAGACTTTTCTCAGCTGGCTGAAGTTTCCTTTGACAGTCATGGTTTCCTAGTGGTTTATAATCATTTGATTTTTTTGTTGTTGTTATTTCTTTTGCAGCCATCTGGCTGGCGTTTGAACCTGCTGCCTCCCACCTACCATCCTACCCAGACTGTTATATAACTGTTTAGTATTATTTTGTAATAATCTAAAAACTTTTTATCTTCTTTGAAGGAGGTACAAGAAAAGTTATATCTGTCATCATTACACTACCCTCCATTTGTTCTACATGTAATGGTGATTATATGAAGAGTGTGGTCTATATCTTACCGCAGCCACTGAATAGCGCTGGCGGAGAATGATTGTCTGCTGTTGTCACAGAATCAGCAGTTTTAGGCAGCATATAATACATTAGCTTTCAAATTTTCTTCATTAGAAACTCTCCAAGTTTAATTTACTCAACTGTATGGAGGTTAAAGATCTGCTAGTAAAGCACTCATCATTAACAGTGATTATTCATTGTCACTCTTGAGTAGGCAGATTCCACTTTTGGAGATTTTCTGTGCTAAAGAATTAATGGGAGCTGAGGAAGCAGGGTAGGAAGCTCCAGGCCACAACTCTAAGACTTGCAACTTAAAAATGGAAAAAATTATACACTGCATTGTTACTTGCTATAGTCACCCTACTGCGCGATGAACACCAAAACTTATTCTTCACACTTCATGGTAACTTTGTACCCGTTGACTAACCTCTCCTAGTCCTCACTTTCCTCTTGCCATCTTCAGCCTTTGGTAATCATTATTCTACTCTCACCTTCTACCATCTGACATCATAATATGTGTGTGTATATGTGTATATATATATATATATATGCCTTGAAACATTAGACTGCATCCCATAAATATGTGCAGTTATTATGCATCAATCAAAATTAAATTTTAAAAATGGAGAGGAACCTAAACACCACCATCACGTGGGCAGAGTTGGGTTCTTGTCAGAGTAGAGAGGCAAAAAGCACAGGCTGTAAGGAACGTAGAGGTGACCAAGGCAGTCAAATGGCCTCTCAGCTTGACCAAACTCTAGACAGGATTCTTCCTGACTTTATATATCTGATCTCCCTTTTCTTAGAACATTTACTTGAGAAAATTTGCAACTGTAAATTTTACCTTTTTGAACATTTTATGCAAGTCAGGAATGTCTTTTTCAAAAGCCTGGGAGCCAGCCAGGTGCAGCGGCTCAGGCCTGTAATCCCAGCATTTTGAGAGGCTGAGGCAGTCAGGTAACTTGAGGTTAGGAGTTTGATAACAGCCTGGCCAACATGGTGAAACCCTGTCTCTAAAATACAAAAAAAATTAGTCAGGCATGGTGGTGCATAACTGGTAGTCCTGGCTACTTAGGAGGCTGAGGCAGGAGAATCACTTGAACCCAGGAGGCGGAGGTTGCAGTGAGCCAAGATTGCGCCACTGCACTCCAGCCAGGACAAGAGAGGGAGACTCCATCTCGGGGTGGGGGGTGGGGAAGAAAACAAGTCGGAGCCATTCCTTTAAAAGGGCGTTATGAAAACAGATAGAGCCCCTCTCTCCAGTCTGTGTGAGGGTAGGGGCCTAACTTTGGTAAGTATCAGTAAGTACAGATGGCCTAGTCACATTCACCAATCTCCTCTACCTTTTGGAAATTTTTATTTGGAAAATCGGGCAAATGGGTCTTGAGCATTTGCCTCCTTAAAAGCTCCAGTCTTAAGTAGGTTATGGCTCTAAGCTACTCCCCTCTACTGTGCTAAGCAGTTCTGAGGAATCAGTGATACTTTCAAAGTGGAACTTTCAAAGTAGATTTTACTGCTTCCTTCAGAATTACTTGGATAACTAATGAAATACAGATTTCTGGACCATTCCAGAAAGTTTTAAAATTAAACGTCTGAGTATGTCTCGCTTAAATAAGCCCGCCACTTCTTTCTTTTACACACTAAAATCAGAGTATAACTGCTCTATAGTAAGCAATTAAATCTTTATAAAAAGAATAAAATGTGAATAAAGTTATCAAAAAGATATAGTTTGAAAAATAGAAGAATTTTAATTTAAAAAAAATGTGAAAAGCATAGAGGTGGAGATTTTCGAAATATATTGAGATAGAAAACAAATCTGAAATCATTTGATTTAGCTTGCTGCCTGTATTCAGTTTTTTCCCAAAAAGAACCTTATCAACTGAAAATACATTGTCCTCTTAACATTTTTGATTGAAGAAAATTCCAGAACTTTTTTCTTTTATCTGTCAGAATGTACAATTATTATGTTTGGCAGTCTCTCTTCGTAAATCATTTTGTTGTACTTACTGCAACTGAAAATTGTGGGAGAGTAGTTGTAGCCACAGGAAAACAGAGAAAAACTCTCCTTTTTTTGCATTTACTTTTTCAAGGGAAAAATTATATCTTAAAAAAATCAGTTTTTTTCTTTTAAATCCTGTGATTTGTGGAACAAGATAAATTGTGTCCTAGAGCAAGCTCTAGATGGTCCACTGACTCTCAGCCAAGTGCTTTGGTTTACTTTTAGAAGGCCCTTGGTCAGAGAAATGTATTCTTTTTCTTGATCCTCTTATCCTTGTGATTAATAACTTCTATTCTCTTTAACATCTATGATGAAGGATGGCTCTGTCAGCTGCTATCTACATTTGAGTGTATAAATTTATAACATCACTTTGTTTCTTTCAGAAACCTTCAGTTTAGAAAATTTTCCATTGTGGAATAAAACATTTTCCACCATTAAATGAAGAAGATACAGTCATTCTAGTAGCTCCTAAAATTTACCTTTCTCCTCCTTTCATGCCACTTTATTTATTTATTTATTTATTTATTTGACAGAGTCTTGCTGTGTCGCCCAGGCTGGAGTGCAATGGTGCGATCTCAGCTCACTGCAACCTCTGCCTCCAGGGTTCAAGCAATTCTCCTGCCTCAGCCTCCCGAGTAGCAGGGATCACAGGTGCCTGCTACCATGCCCAGCCAATTTCTGTATTTTTTAGTACAGAAGGGGTTTCACCATGCTGGTCAGTCTGGTCTTGAACTCTTGGCCTCAGGTGATCTACCCACCTCGGCCTCCCAAAGTACTGGGATTACAGGCGTGAGCCACCATGCCAGGCCTGATGCCAAATTCTTTAAAACAAACCCTTCCCTAAGAAAAACTATACATCAGGTCTTTCTGGCAAAAAGAAAGTGGCTTCTCTTAATAATCAATATGGAAAACCACAAATGAAAAGAAAAAACCCAGTAAGATACTTGTAAACAGCCTTCTAGCTTTTAGTCTTAGTTTCCATCGTTTTTTGTCCTTTTCCTATCCTTTATAACAGCATAAAGTATTGGATTTGAAAGTGGATTTTCCATGCCAGAGCTTCCTGCTTTCATAGGCAAGAGAACCCTGGCATGGAATTTGGGATCCTTGAATTTGCTCTGACCTGAACTTGTGCCACAGTTGAAATGTGCTATGCCTTGGCTTCAGGAAGGAGAATCAGGAGAAAGTGAGGCTGCTAGAGAGGGCTTGTCCAGATAGGCACGCACGTGTGCACACACACACACACACACACACACACACGAATCTGATAATTAGCAATCACTGGAGGAATACAAGAAGTTATAAGCATGCTAGATTACTTTTTTGTTTTTATGTTCTTTTTGTCCCATAGTGGAAAGCCCCCTCTGTGTGAGAAACTGTACTGCAGCCCTTGGCACAATTAAATGCTGCTCATGAGGCCCAGGACAGAAGCTGAAAGGTCTCCTCTGACACAGAGACTTTTATTTGTTAGTAGTGAATAAGCTGGAGCTTGACAAGGCGCTTAGATTGTAAGAAACACTGTGCCCTAAAACACTTAGCATGTGAAGCTTCTAGCACTCATAAAATTATCTACTCAGAGTAATAAACTTTGGAGCTTTTATCTGCTCCAATTACAAATTGCTTTTCTTCTCTTCCTTCTCCTCCTCTTCTTTTTCTTCCTTCTCCTCCTTCGTCTTCCATAAGACTAAAGATCATGATGTTTTGCTGCACAAAAAATTAAAATAACATACCTGAATGTGTGATGGAACTCTAGGTGGCTAGAGAACACAGGGGTAGGGTGAGAGACAAATACTGATGAAGTGCAGAACAGGGGCTGTGGGGAGATGATGAAAGCAAAGAGGAGCCGTTGACTCTGCACATATATAGGAACAAAGGTGGAATAAGAATTTTGCATCTGGGAAGGCTCCGAGCTGTACAGATGCAAAGGTCCTTCAGTGGTGGCCTGCACACCTGATAGAGATATTATTATTTTTTCATTGTTGGTTGAAAAGTGCTATGTATCAATGTTGTGCTAGATCTAGAGGCTGCTGGGAATAGGACATGACCATAATCTGCAGGTTATACATGTAGAAACTGATCATTGCATTCAAATAGGATCCCAACCAATGAGGAAGTACAGAGTACTATGGGGCACAGAGAGAAATGTGAGAAAGTTAAGGAGAATCAGAATGTGGTCCATGGAAAACGAGAACACTTTAGCTGGGGATTTAAGAGGGCGACAAAGTATCCAGGCCCCAAAAGAATTTTAAAAATGGAGAAATGGCTTGCCTGCTTGAGGAAACAGCAGGCCCAAAGACATGTCATGAGAGAAAATGTTGTGTTTAAATAATATTGAAAATTTATGGGGAGAAAATAAAGTAGAGATGAGCTGAGGGAAAGGTGGAGAAGATGAGGCTAACCAGCAGTTATCCAGGAAGGCAAGAGAGGCCTAAAGTTCTGTACTACAGGAGCCTATGCAGAACTTATGGACTGGGATCTGGATGTATGGCCAGAAGACCAAGAAGCAACAGCATCCCTGTGGAATCTGTGAGGTGGACTTCATTCTGAAACACAGCTCCGAACCAGCAAGTGCTTCTTAGATGTCGTGTTAGGCAGAAACCAACTCCAAGTCGTCAAAAAACAGCATCCTAGCCATGCCTTCTTAGAAAAGAAGCTGTAAATATGGGAATTAACCAAATTCAGTGAAATTTATTGAGTCTTTATGTGCAAGATAGTATACCATGTGAAATTAATATGACAAACTACTTGCCCCAAGAAGCTGTTAGTGTATCAAGGAAGAAAGACATGTGCTTCAATTATTGGAAGAGACTGTAGCATGCTCTGCCTCAGCCGGGAAGGAGAATGAGCCAACTAAGAGGCTATTAGGTACAAGGCGATGTGCCACATATTTGCATGGAATTCTCAGGCTAAGTCGAGATTTTTGTCCATTTTGGAAATGAAAAAGATGCTTGAAAGGCTATGAAACTTTCTCAAGGAAATTCAGTTAACAAGTAAGTCAGAGCCAAAATGAGCTCAGGTGTACTCAGCACTGAAACCTGCCTGTGTGTCCAAATGTGGGCTGCTTTAAATCAAGCAGAATATAAACATTTGGGTTCCAAAGAATAATAGAAAGTTCTCAAATCATCTGGGTCCTCAGTGCTTTTGATCACCCTTCACCAATTTTCCATTCTTCAATGTTTATCACCACTCCCATCTCTTCCCCAAAACCTTGCCGCCCTGCTCAGCCAGGGGTGATGTCTTCCTTTTCTAATGCCTGTAGCAGCTGGCCACATTCTAGATGTCCAGATTGAACTGTGGTACCTCTAGCGTCTCCTTCCCAAGGAATTCTTCTATGAGGCAACAGATACCTCAAGGTCTAATGTCAATGAGTTTCACAAGCAGAAAAAATTACTACAAATGAAAATTACATCAATTAATATAGTAATGGGTAATGATATTAGCATGAAAACAGCAGAGAGTGTCAAACCTGGAGAGGCCTGCACGTGGGAGTAAGAGATGATACAGAAGTGACTCAGTTGATTACTGGTCAACTTAGTGGTGCCAGGCCCCAGAAGACCTCCCTTCCTGGGGAAATGGAAGAATTATATAGACACTTGATATTCACATCTGATTCTACATAAAGTGAATAGGATTTCCCTGAAGGGTTTTTTAACTTTTAATTTAGGTTTGGGGGTATATGTGAAGGGGTACAGGTGTCACGAGGGTTTGTACACATTTCATCAATCAGGTATTAAACTCAGTATCCAATAGTTATCTTTTCTGCTCCTCTCCCTCCTCCCACCCTTCTCCCTCAAGTAGACTCCAGTGTCTGTTGTCCTCTTCTTTGTGTTCCTAAGTTCTTACCATATAGCTCTCACTTATAAGAGAGAACAGATGGTGTTTGGTTTTCTTTTCCTGAGTTAGTTTGCTAAGGGTAATAGCCTCCAGCTCCACCCATGTTCCCCAGAGGAAAGGATCTCATTCTTTTTTTATGGGTGCGTAGTATTCCATGGTGTATAAGTACCACATTTCCTTTATCCAACCTGTCATTGATGGACATTTAGGTTGATTCCATGTCTATGCTATTGTAAATAGTGCTACAATGAACATACTCATGCATGCATCTTTATGGTAGAATGATTTATATTCCTGTGGGTATATACCCAGTAATAAGACTGCTGGATCAAATGGTAGTTCTGCCTTTAGCTCTTTGAAGAATCTCTACTGCCTTTCGCAATGGTTGAACTAATTTACACTCCCACAGTGTATCCTTTTCTCTGCAACCTCACCATTATCTGTTATTTTTTGACTTTTTAATAATGGCTATTCTGACTGATGGGAGATCATATCTCATTGTGATTTGCATTTCTCTACCGATCAGTGATATTGAGCTTTTTTTCATGTGCTTATTGACTGCATTCATGTCTTTTGAGAAGTGTGTGTTCATATCCTTGTTCACTTTTCAAACTGTACTACAAGGCTACAGTAACCAAAACAGCATGGTACTGGTACAAAAGCAGGCACATAGACCAATAGAACAGAATAGAGAGCCCAGAAATAAGCCTGTACTTCTATGACCATCTGATCTTTGGCAAAGCTGACAAAAACAACCAATGGGGAAAAGACTCCCTATTCAATAAATGGCTAGTGATATGCAGAAGATTGAAACTGGACTCCTTCCTTACACCATACACAAAAATCAGTGCAAGATGGATTAAAGATTTAAATGTAAGACCCAAAATTGTGAAAACCCTGGAAGACAACCAAGGCAATACCATCCTGGACTTAGGAAAGGGCAAATGTTTCATGACAAAGACAACAACAGCAATTGTAACAAAAACAAAAATTGACAAGTGGTATCTAATTAACCTGAAGAGCTTCTGCACAGCAAGAGAAACTATCAACAAACAGGCAACCTACAGAATGGGATCAAATATTTGCAAACTATGCAACTAACAAAGGTCTAGTATCCAGCATCTATAAGGAACTGAAACAAATTAACAAGAGAAAAACAACCCAGTTAAAAGGTTGGATTTTGCTGAATTAACTCAGATTCAGTTTATTTTGCCCTGTAGAATAGAAACTTAAAACAGAAATAATTTGTTATAAAATAATGAAGTGTTAAATTTCTTGCATGTTTGACTTTATAATTTGAAATTGGTACACTCTACATGTGTGTGTGTGTGTGTGTGTGTGTGTGTGTGTGTGTGTGTATATATATATATTTATTCTGTCTCTCCATCTAGACTCCAGAGTCTCTTAGGGAAGGTACTGCATTTCGTATTCTTTTATATGTCCCAGAGTTCCTTGCAGAGTGCATTAATCATATCAGCTTCAGAGGGCATTCCTTGTGAAATCTCTTTTCTTTCTTCCTCCCCTCCTCTCCCCTCCCCTTCCCTTTCTTCTTTCTGGAAACAGATATTTTGTAGCTCACAGCTAGTGAAAACTATAAAGAAAATGAATTGTAACCTGAGCAGTTGTTGCAAGATTTAAAACATGTTAGCAAAGAGTAGGAAGAGTTTCCATTTTCGCTTTAAAGATGTCCTGAAACATAATTTCCAATATTGCTGCAAGATACTGACTCTAACATTGGGAGGCAAGAGTATCTCTAAATCTCATAGTATTTCTGCCTAGTTGAGGGTATTTTCCTGGTTGTCTGAACTAGTTACTTCAAGACTAAGCTGTGTCTGAGTGTTCATGGCATGTGGGGACCAAGGGCTTCCTGAGATAGATTCATCATGGGAGAAGCAATTGGAAAAGGCTGTGAAAGAGGCCTGAAGTCTCCTTTTTATTGATAGGTTGCAGATATTTAATGTATTCCACTCAAGCCCCCATTACATATGGATGGCTGGTGATTTCCCATAGTTATTGCAATATTCTCTTATTCTGTAATGAATATTCATGTGATCCCACAATTTAAAAATCTGGGTGAAGCCATAAGAAACCGCAATATAAAGAAAAATAATATTTCTCATGTTTCCTTTCCTTTAGTTTGAAAAACACTGTGAAAATCTTTTTAGAAGGAAGGGAATTCCATTTGCAAAGATTTATGTAAAGAAAGATTATCTGGCTGCCTGCCCACGCCCTTAACTGGTGACATTATCTTAATCAGTCTACTATGGTCCTGTTTCTGACTTTTAGGGATTTGATTTAAAAAACTGAAAAGACACTACTGTAAAAATCCAAATGCCAAACTTTAAGTTTACTAAGTAAACTAGGCATTATCTTCTGATGTAGATATATGTTTTTCTCATCAAAAAGTTACAGGAAAATCAAACAGAAAGTTGCTTGTGGATAAAAGTTATTTCTGAATTAATTACATGACAAATAATCTAACATCTTAATATTCTTAAGATAATAGAGCATTCATTTATTAAACAATCATTGAACACCTTGGGGTGAACTATCACATTTTAAGCACTTTGCTAGGTCTTGAAGAGCAGCATGGAATCAAAAAGTCAAAAGTCAAGTTTACTGTCTCAGAAGCTTTCAGGTAATGGGAAAGGTGGCCAGAAAACAGATAGCTATGATATATTTGATAAATGCTTTCAATGAGGCATGTAATCGTCCAGTTTTTTATACACCTTGGAGAGATTTTATTCAAGATGGGGGTTAAATGGGGGGAAATTATCAGGGTTTCTGCAGTAGGCAACACCTGAGTTACATCATAATCCATGAACCATAAACAGAAGTCCTTGAAGGAAGAAGGAGGGTAATGCAGACAGAAAGGAGGAGTCAGACAGTAACAGTAGCTCAGGCAAAGACCAGGATCAAAGGATACCTTGGGATTTTCAGACAGTAAGTAGTTCAACTGGATTTGCAGATGATAAATAGTTCAGCTCAACTGGAGCACAGTCTAAGTTTAGTTCTGAGTGTACTGGGTGCAAAAAGGATACAAGTGAGTCACATTACAAAAACCACAGTGGATTCATCTCCGAACTATGAAATATTTAAAGCAGAATTAAGAAAATAAAAGGGACAGCTTTCTCTTTTAGAGCCATTTTTCTTTTGCTTTGGGCTTTTGGTCATAATATGTTATATATGTTAAAACATTGATCGTTAAAAATTTCTACTTTTTTACTTATTTTGTTAATTTTTTTCTTGCAACACTTCTACTTCAACTAAGTGTTAATATTTGTTGACATACAGTTACTGGTGGTAGCCTTTCTACAAACTTTATATCCGTTTTTCATTATAGCATTGCTATTATACCTTCTTTTACATTTTTTAAATAATTATTCTTGTCAGGTAGTTGCCAGTTTTATTAGTCTTTGATTTTGTTGCTCATCTCTATTATAGACTTTTCTATTTAATTTTTGATCTTTATTCTTTAATTCCTCAATGGAATAATATTCCATCTTAAAAATGGATACAATTCACATTTGGAACAACATGAATGAATCTAAAGGGCATGCTGAGTGAAACGGACTGCTAGGTAGAGAAAGACAAATATCACATGATCTCACTTAAATGAGAAATTTAAAAAATGAACGAATTTCTTCATCTTTTACATTTACCTATTTCCTTAGTTCTTAAGTTGGATGGTTAGCTATTAACTTTAAATTTTTTAGTGTTCTGTTATAAATGTTTTAGTCTGGAATTGTTAAAACTGTTCTAAAACCTATTTCAGCTATATCCTATGTAATATTTTAACATTTCATTCCATTAAATTTTTAAAAAAATTTCTATTGTAATTTCTTCATAAGCTCATTTATTGATTAGAAGTTTTCCTAATTTTTTTTTTTGGTTGTTGCTTTGAAAACTCATTATAGTTTTTCTATCTGTGGGTGGTTTTAAAATTGATTCCTCTTATGACACAAGTTTAAAGTTTGTTTTTTAAACAAGTTTTAGAAACATCATTATTTCATTTCATTCAAAAACTTTGATTAAATGTTTAAGTTTTTACTCCATTCTCCATGTCTTTTAATCTCTCATATGGCTCATCTTCTTGCCTTTCTTTTCTGAATGCTGGGTAATTTAATAAGTCTTCCAGTTTTTTAACATTCCCTGAGTGTTTCTTCATTCTTCTGTCTCTGTGTTCACTGATGTACAATTTCAATTACAACTTCTATTTTGAGATGTTCTTTTTGGTTCTTTTAAACCTTTTGGCAATCTTACATACTTTTACTGCTCATTCTGATTTTCTGGTCCCTGTTTTATTTCTGGAAACACATTAAACATACTAATTATTTTGTAATATATCTAATATCTGAGTCTTTATAGTTTTATTTGCTTATTCTGGCTTTTTTGTCCTCATGAAGTCTTATTTCCTTATGACTTTTGTGATTATTCACTGTGTTTATATTCCCTGAAAATTTATCAATTGAAATCCTTTGATATGTGAGTCAAAGGTTGGCCCTTAGAATGCATTTTCTACTGCTTTCAACAAACACCTGAGGGTATTAAGCACCTAGGATTAGTTTGAACTAAATTATGGAATTGAAGGTTTTTGCTACCTATTGTAATGAGACTACCTATTGTAGTCAAGCATTTTCAGGGGAAATTATATTTTGTAACCCAGTGCTAAGGTTTTTTTACAGGCAATTTTCCATGCTTCCCCCTTGAATGGGGACACAGATTTGTTTCTTATCATCTTTATGTGGAGGAATAAAGTACTAATTTAATGTGTGGATCTTCTGTTAGACTCTCCATTTTGGGAAAGAGCTCTAAGGCAAACGTAAGCTTCAGTGCTGTGTTTACTTCTCTGGGTTCTGTTTTCACCAAGATTTTGTCTTCAAAGGAGTCTTTTTATTCATATTGACCAATAAATGTATTTTTGAAGAATGCATTAAAAATATTTTATCTAAGACATTTTAAGTTCTCAGGGTGAACACTGTCAGAATATCTAGCTGTACATATATCCATTAGTGGAACCCACCTGTTAAATTATAGGTAGCTGGTGGAATTTTTTTGGTTTGATAGAGTTGGCATTGTCAGATTCCCATTTTCTTTCACACATTAACATAAGATTAATACGTTATTCATCAGAAGAAATACAACTGCTACCTCCTTTCCCTTACCAGTAGTTACTGACTATTGAAATATCAAACTGATTTGGGAGGCCAAGGTGGGTGAATCACCTGAGATCAGGAGTTCAAGACCAGCCTGATCAAAATGGTGAAACCACACCTCTACTAAAAAAATACAAAAATTAGCCAGGTGTGGTGGTGTGGGGTTGTAATCCCAGCTGCTTGGGAGGCTGAGGCAAGAGAATTGCTTGAAACCTGGAGGTGGAGGTTGCAGTGAGCCGAGATCGCACCACTGCACTCCAGCCTGGGAGACAGAGACTCAATATCAAAAAAAAAAAAAAAAAAATCAAACTGAGACTAGACATTAGCAAGAGAAGCAGCATTACAAGAGATACAGAAGTTGGCTTATACTGAAAGCAGGCAAGAAATAAAACTGACATGGAGCTATTGATGATTATGTAACAAAAAATTATCTAAGGTGAAGTTATTGTCCTTCAGATATTCTAATACTACTTTTCTGCTAGTTAAAATTTTCTTGGTGGTCAGCTTTAATCAATGATAAGAAGAAAATCTAAAATAAAGGAAGGTGGTCAGGTCTTACCCTAGCGATCTGTCATCCGTGTAGATGTTACATGTGCATTGTGATTTGGGATGGGAGTAGTGAGAAGAACTGTAGAGACTTTTTATAGCGTAGATGAACCAAAATGCCACACTCTGTTACCGGAAAATGAAAGGCACTCAACTAGGCCATTTGACCCCGTGTCATTCCATAGAAAGCATTCAAAGCACAATGATGACATTATTGCTGACACGGTAGAGGCCCAACAAAACCAAAAGAAGAAAAAGAACTGTACCTCTTTAGAATAACAAATTAAATATGTATAAAATATCCTCCACCCTACCTTTACTTCTCCACAAATCTGGCTCAGGGGATATTTGGAAATACAGATTTGACAAGTCGAACGTAAATAACCTATTTAGTTTCTTGGTAGCTGAATATATTTTTGTTGTTAACCTGGAGAGATGGCAAAAAAGGAAAGCAACTGTTTAAGAACCCTGTGGGTAGCCTGCTCAGGAAAATGACAAAACAAAATAAATGGCCTTTTTCATATTGCTCCCTAGTGCAGGCAGAAAGGAATGGTGTTATTTCTTGCATCTGACATAAATACTGGATTTCTCGATTGCTGGAGTAGATGTGACTATTTGAGATATTATGTTTTTATTCCAATGATTTTAGGGACATTAAGAAAAGAAAATGATGATAGGATGCACAAAAATCAATGTTTCAAATAAGTGAGTTAGGTCAAAAAAGATACACAATATGTTGGGGGAATTAAAATTGTAATAATAACAGACTTTTTTTTTAAAGTGTCACATAGAACTTTCAAATGTACTCTATTTTTTCTTATTTTTAAAACAGTAGATATCTGAATCAGTTAAGTTGTTAATAGCTAATAATATGACATTTCATTAAGTTACAATTCCCTGTGAAATAGAATATATTTGCAGACGGCAACAGTAGAAAATAGAATAGTCAATGTATTATAAGGTGATTTCCTTTCTATGGAAATCCAGTGGCACGAATTACATTGTAGCAGTTTATATTTTCTTTGGTTGGAGGATTTTGAACTTGGCTGTTGCTAAGATATTAAAGACTCCAATAATTATAGGTATTATTAAGCTCAAGGAAAATGCTAGGTCTAGTATTTTCAGAAGAAAAATTTTGTCATCTGGTTTATTTGATTTGCTTACACAAATATTGGTAAAATCTAATTCATCAGTGAATAACTCATGATTCACACACAAAATACATCTTGAAGCCAAATGAAAAAGGGCAGAAGAGAACGCTCAACAAAGAGTCTAAAAACTTGATTTTAGGTTGTGGTTCTGCAACTAACTAGCTGTACAGTGTCCCTATTTTCAGAATTTCTCTGGAGCTGAACTTATTAACTGTGAACCAAGGAGATTGGATCAAATGCCTAACTTAGTCTAAACTTCATGAAGATTAAGAAGTATATTATTAGCAGGATGATTTAGGTGCAAAAGATAGAAACCCAACTCAATCTGTGTGTGTGTGTGTGTGTGTGTGTGTGTGTGTGTGTGTGTGTATGTGTGTGTGTGTGTGTGTGTATGTTTTAACTGTAAAGGGAATTTACTGCTTAACTTGGCTAAAGATCTGGAGGTAGAGCAGCTCCAGGTGTGGCTGGGTCCAAGGGTTTGACTGATGACCTCAATCCTCAACTTTTCTTTGTCCATTTCTTGCCTTGATAATGCTTTCCTTTGCTTAGATCAGCTGGTCTCATTCAGTAATTATGAGTTACTTATAATTCCAAACTTACTTATTCTGCATTTAACAGTGCCAGAGAAAGAGAACATCTCCTTTCTAATAGTTGCAACAAAACCCTTTGCCTCACTTAGGTCATATGCCTCTCCCTGTTCTGTGGATATAGATGCAGAATTCTCTAATTGGTCAGTCATGGGTTATGCCTCTATCCTTATGTTGAAAGGAGGGGCTGATACAGTGGCCCAAGTGTGTAATCCCAGCACTTTGGGAGGCCTAGGCAGGCAGATCACTTAAGGTCAGGAGTTAGAGACCAGCCTGGCCAAGGTGGTGAAACCCCATCTCTACTAAAAATACAAAAATTAGCCAGATGTGGGGTTGCATGTCTGTAATCCCAGCTACCTGGGAGGCTGAGGCAGGAGAATCACATGAACCTGGGAGGTGGAGGTAGCTGTGATCCAAGATTGTGCCGCTGCAGTCCAGCTGGGCCTGGACATGACCCTGTCTCAAAAAAGTAAAGTGAGAAAACAGATGAACAGGATGGTAAGGATCTCATAAAAGTAAATTAAGATTTTGCTACTTGAAATGGTGCAAACAAAAACAAAACACACACACACACAGAGAGAGAGAGAGAACATATTTGGCAAGCAAAAGTAACAAATACTCAGCATAGGAATCTTCCCTGTTTGATAGAAAAATTAGTCATGTGAATTTATCTAGATTTTCTTGATATTTAAAGTGGATTTGCAATGTTTTTATAGCCAAATATCATTTAAAAACCAGAAAATAAGTATAGAAGAAATAACATACCTGAAAGTCAGCATTTTGCAACCTTCAGTGTCATAATTTATTCAAAGAGAATTGTCAGCTTAAGCTAAAAGAAATTTAACAAATGTCATGTGGAATTTTAACTGGATTTTGGATTAAAAAAGAAAGAAACTACTTAAAATCCCTTTTGCAATAATAGGGGGAAATCTAATATGGACTAGCATTAATGATATTAGTACATTTGTTTGATAATATTGTGAGTTTGTGGGCACATGTCTCTAGTCTTAGAATATCTATGCTGAAGCACTTGGGAGGGGGTGGTGGTGGTATCTGCAGTTTACTTAGAATGTTTCAGCAAGATAATAAACACACATATATTCATGTCTGTATATGTACACATATTTGTATTTATATCTGTATCTTTCCATTGGAGAGAGGAAAAAATCCTAACTAGTATCGTATTTTCTTAAGCAATAATTTGGAATTGATTATGTAATTTCCTCAGTGTCCTCAATAAATGCATGAATCTGCCTTTGGGATGCTATTATTAATCACATCACTCCAGCCTTTATATCCTTTTCCATTCCTCTACTCTATGCTTCTCCCTCATCCAGAGAAAAATAAACGGTGCTGAGACATCAAATGTGAAGACTTCCTGTTGTCAGTTCCTACCCTTATCTTAGCTGTGCCAGTTACTGTTAATAAATAGCCAGTTATTTGCAGCTTCTATTGCTCTCTTCTGGAACCAATGAATGGTGGTAGTTTTGTACCCCTACAATCAGTAAAATTTGGAGTGATCCCCTTAGCTGTTCTGTAATACAAAGAGTTATAATTTGGGGACATTTACTATATGGCAGCATAATGTTAAAGGATGTAATGCTCCCAGGCAACCTATGATTAAATAAAATTGTTACTCCTGTTGCTCCCCTAGACAAATCATCACCATGTCTTGCCTGAACTACTAATTAAGTTCCAACAGCTTCTGATACTGTTCCCATGCAAATCCTTTCCACAGTAGTTAGAAGCACATCGCCATAGATCAGGGACAGGAATTTTTGCCTACAGTTAAAAAATCTTCAGCTTAGATCAATTCCTGGTATATTGATGGTTCCAAATAAATATTGCTTGATGGAATGGGCATCACTTATTTCCTGAAAATACCTTACTGGCTTTTTATTTAACATGCAAAGCCCTTACCATGGCTCACAGGGCCTTCCATGGACTTTCCCATGATGACCTTTCTTACCGCCTATAGCGCATTCTCCTTTATTCATGCTAGCCTTGTATCTTCAGGCATGCTAAGTTTAGCTCCGCCTCCAGGCTTTTTGCTCTTTTTGTTTGTTTTTTCCTTATTCTGGAACCTTCTGCCTCTGGATCCTTCCTTGGTTTGCTCTGTCTTTTCATGCACATGTCAAGTCAAATGTTACTTTCTTAGAGAGGTTTCCCTAGACTGCCACCCAATTTTAATTAATCCCTTTAGCCAGACACTGTTGATCACATCACCTCAATTTTTCTTCACAGGCCTAAACATTATCTAAAATTACCTTTTTATTAATTAGTCTATTTTCTGTTTTGTACTACTAGAATGCAATCTCCACATGTCAAAGGACTTTATAAAATAAAAATTTATCACAATTTATAGCTCTTAGGGTAGTGCTAGTAGGTAGGTCTGCAATGAATGCTTTTATTGTGAATGGGTGAGGAAATGAAGGCTTAAAGAAGTAAGTAGCATGTATATTTCTCATAATGTGAAGCTAAATATATAAGTTCATGTATTTCTGAACTTGTAAATATTCATTTTATATATGAGCAGGGGCTTATGTTCCATCCAGGGACAAAATTGGGGACATTCTTATCTTGGTATTTGATGTAGTTGGGATATTTGTCCTTTCCAAATCTCATGTTAAAATTTGATCCCAAAGTTGGGGATGGGGCCTACTGGGAGAAATTTGGGTCATGTGGGCAGACCCATCATGGAATGAGAGCTGATTGCTAAAAAGAGTCTGACACCTCCGTTCTCTCTCTTTTCTCCTCTCTTGCCCTGTAATACCAATCCCTCTTCCCCTTCTGCCATGAGTGGAAGCTTCCTGAAGACCTCACCAGAAGCAGATTCTGGTGCTATGCTTCTACAGTCTGCAGAACTGTGAGCCTCTTTTCTTTATAAATTACCCAACCTCAGATATTCCTTTATAGCAATACAAACAGATCAAGACAGTATTTTACTCACTTTTCTCTGATTCTCTTTTGTAATACACCATGTGCTCAGTTATAGACTCAGGTAGAAAAATGGCACAGTAAAATATTCTTAGCTTGTTTACATTGCTACCACATTTAAAAAATCTTTTCTGATCTTTCAGGCCAACCTGTCTATACTATCTTGTGTTTTGTCTTGGAAACAATGAGAATATGGAAAGAGGAACTGAGAAAATTTACTCAGAGTAATAGATAACCTTCAACAAAACTCTGTAGAGATGAACCAAGCAATTTCTGCAAAAATTCTGTCAGTTACATGTGCTCGAATTATTTCTTCTTGTTGTTAATTCAGTTACACAAAATTGTGTCAATGTGCTTTGAAACAAGGGGCATTTTGGTTATTTTTCTCAAACAAATAAAGTAGAATATCTTTATTTGGCAACAATGTATATGTTAAAAGTCTTCACATTTGTACATAATTTTAAGTATTACAAAGTACTTTTACCTATGTTCTCTTGTATTCATTTTTAAAACAGTCCAAGGAGGTAAGCACGTCATAAATATTCTTCTTTAGCAAATGAGGGCATTTAGGCACAGGGTGGTAGGAAAGCCACATTAGGAAACACATCTCTGTAGTAACAGACAAACTGGAACAGCCGGAGCTGGAAATTAAGTCTTGATTTCTCATCCAGGACTGTTCTTTTTTTTGTGAGACAAAATACAGATAATAGTATCAATAGGTAAATGTTAGAAAAACAGTATAGCATATAAAAATATTCTGAAACTAAAAGAACAACAAACCCTGGAATTTCAGAAGGTGTGTGGTATCAATATTTTGAATGAGATGTAAAAAGAATGAGTTGTCATTGTTTTAAAGGTCGAAAATGAACAATGGAAATTGCCAAATTAGTCATTTTAAAAGAAGCCATTAAGAAAGCATGCTTATTAGATTAAAGGCTTATATTAAAATCTCACCTTCAACGTTTATGAAAGCCATACCCTTCTTGAACATCAGCTAAAGTACCTTTATTTTTTGGTTGGCTGAAACTGTAATTTAGACTTACGTGATAATTGAGACTGAATAGAAGCAAATTTTACTCAATTTTAGTCTTCCTTCAAATGGCATTTGTGGATAAAAACTTAAAAATTTAGGTGATTATGTATACAATTTTTATTTTATAATGTTAAACTTTTTGATAAAGGTAATGCTTATAAACATGAATCTATAAATCAGGGTTTCATTAGAAAACAGGTGGTACACTTGAATTACAATTATTCAGAGGGGTTTATTTTCGGTGGTGTGAGGCGGATACAGGGTAGCCTTCCCCCAGTGCCTTTATAGAATTCTCTGTTAGTGGAACCAAACCAGAAGCCAGGAGACAAGGTCAACCTTCAAGGGCAAAGGCAGGATATAGAAAGGTGAAAATAGATCTGGAGATGCAAAATGAATGTATTCCACAGAGTGATCTGATGAGAGGGCATGGTGATGGTAAACACATGGAGTGTTTGCTGTCTTGTCCATCCGTATACTCAGAACTTTACATTCGTTGACTTAGTCCTCACAGGAACCCTGTGAAGTGAATAGTATTCTCCCCATTTTACAGGTGAAGAAACTGAAACCCAGAGATTACTTGCAATACAGTATAGTGCATTTCTTAAAGATGTATTTGTAGTTATCCTTGGGAACAGACAGCCCATAAGGAAAGAGGAAAATAATGTTGGTTAATACAGGAAGAATTTTCCACAGAATATTATGATTATTTCTCTTGGAAATAATCAAAGAATAATGCTGATGTATTTATAGTTAGGTGTGTATTTTGATTTGAAATATGTAATAAAGTAGAGATAACTTTAATTAGCTAGATCTTTTTTGATGTCAAAATTTGCCAAATATCATCTTACTAGATAAAATTAAGAAGGTAAGCCAAAAGTGATTAGTCTTTGACTCCACTCTCAATCTTTTGACTAAACTTTAGAAGAAATTAAGCCAAGGAGATATAACTGTCGGATAGAGCAACTTCGGAGAAACTGCACCGGAAACAAGTTAACCCCACTCCTAATACTTGAGACCCTGACACACAACCCTATTATACCGTCTGTCTTAGGATAGTCAAGGGAGGAGCCATAGAGTGAACCTCTTCTCTGGGTGGGTTAGGAGCATATCCAACCTGGCCAAGACCATGAGTGTGAAGATGGTTGGGGGAAATGGTGATGTGTTTTCATTTTCTTCTTTGTTTACAGTTTTCAACAGAAACACTTCTCCCATCTATTTTATAAGTGTCTGCTATAAACATGGCTGAAATGGACCTCACTGTAGGGCTGGAGGTCCTGGTAAGTTAGCACAGAAACCTTCCTGTGGTACTTTCCCAGGGCCATGAAAGGACGCTGAAAATGGATCTTGTAACCAGATGTGCTTTCAAAGTCCACCTTCCTACTGCTTTGCCCATTACCTCTCCTGACCTTTTCTCTGTGTCTACATTATAGGCACAATCACTTGGAAAGAAAAGATACAATTGACACATTGGTAGTTTGCATAAATTTATATATGGTTACCCCCTTTGTTTTTATATTTTACCACATTCCAACAAGACACAAAATGGATGCCCCAAACTGCTCCAGAAGGCACAGACCTTCATGACCTATTTAGAAAGAAGTGATGTAAAACAATTTTTACTTGACAGGTAGCACTAAATCATATCTTAAGAGACTTTATTAGAATCCTCTTTAAAGTCTCAATGAGCTGCTAATATAAATGTACCAATATCAGATTTACCAGAAAATATGACCAATGAAGACAGACCCAAATCCCTCTAGTATGATTCTCAAGGATTATAAAGATTCAGGATTCAAAACTGACAAAATTATATGAACTTTTTCTATACCCATTCCAGTCCAGCTTTTGTCTCTGTATGTTTTACTTTACCTTTCTACAAAATGGGCATTCTTTAAGAATTTTTTAAAGATTGATGAAGTAATTTCTACAAAATACTTTTAAATCCCCAAAGATGCTTGCAATACACTCATTGTAGGTATTTTTCTGTGGTTTATTTTACCAGCTGAAATTTGCAGGCCATATTGCCACATAAATATTTGTTCTAGTTCAGTGCTTGAGAGGTGGAATGGTGTTTCTTGCATGCCATTTTATTGATAGAACGCTTTGGTTGAACTCCATGGGGAAATATAGACTATGAAAGAAATGATTTCATTGCTGGAATTATACTTTAGGGATCTGCACCACTTTAAGGACCTGTTAGATGTTACCAGACAGCACGGCCAACTTCTCCTCACTTAAATTAAGAGTCCGGACTCTAGCAATACCCATCAAATCTTACCCTGTTTGTCTTTCTCCACTTTTGAGATTTAAAGTGCTGCATGTGCTGTTGACTCGGCTTTGAATTCTTAAAGACTTTAATATTGACAATGCTGTCCTACGCCATTTCTATAGACGATGTCTGTTTCTTTTATAGTATTCACTCAACAAATCTTCCTGGATTAAAAACAAATCGCAACTCACTGATGAATGGAAAACGAATAGCTGATATTCTGTTTTCCTCACTGTGTATAGCCTGTGTCAGGAAGCATTACCTGTAGAATAAGCTTTCTTTCTGGCTGTTTATCTTCACGTTTTAGTAACTGAGCCGGTGATTATGGATCGGAGTTTGAAAAAAAAAGTTTGTGATTTGCTCTTAAAAAGATTGCATGAGGTGCATCAGTGCTTTCCCAGCTGAAAACATCTGTTAGGAGGCACAAATTTAGCTTTTCATTGTTGGTTTCCTGAGTGCCGGACAGAGTTTATTATTTAACTGATGGCTGGGAGAAATGGGCTCCAGCAACAATCTGGACACAAACTGAAGTTTTTTATATTTCTTCTTTAAAGTACCTTGAGTGGAAGGGTTTTGGAATAAAATATTGACCTTTAGCCCTTGCTGGGTAGGAGTATTTGTAGAAATACACACACACACACATACAGAGTGTGTGTGTGTGTGTGTGTGTGTGTGTGTGTGTGTGTGTATGTATATGTATATATATATATACACACACACACACACACGTATATATATGTATGTATTCCTACATTCCTATATTTCTATATTAGAGAAACATATATTATAGAAATAGGCTAGGTGTGGTGGCTCACACCTGTAATCCAGCACTTTGGGAGGCCCAGGTGGGTAGGTCACTTGAGGTCAGAAGTTCAAGACCAGCCTGGCCAACATGGTGAAACACCATCTCTGCTAAAAATACAAAAATTAACCAGGTGTGGTGGTGGGCACCTGTAATCCCAGCTACTTGGGAGGCTGAGGCAGGAGAATTGCTTGAACTCGGGTGGCGGAGGTTGCAGTGAGCTGAGATCACGCCACTGCACTCCAGCCTGGGCAACACAGTGAGACGCCATCTCAAAAAACCTATATATAGCGATATCATAGAAACATAGTTTTTAAAAAATATATGAGATAATTTTAAGTTAGCAAAGATAAAAGAAAAATTCTTTATTGATAGAATGCTTTGGTTGAACTCCATGGGGAATTGCTTTAGGAGTTTTGGGAGAGAGGGAGAGAGGAGTGATAGAGTAAGAGAGAGAGAGAAAGAGAGAAACTGCTTATGTTGAGATCAAATTTAATAAAATTACAGTTAATAAATATGCCAGTAAATCAGAATAAACCGCAGTAGACTGAAATTCTAACTTCTTCACCAGGAGTTTTAGTTTCTTGATTCAACTTTATGTTTTAGTAACAACTAGTTTGAAACAGCCTCTATGCTATTCTGAAATAAATTCTCAGAATCATATAACATTTCAGCAACAATAAGGTACCCCTAACTGTAATAAAATTAAAAGTGAAAGGAATTTAAGCTAAAAATAATAACTAGCATATTATTTATTTATTTGATATTTAAATACTCAGGTTGGATCACATTAGGAGATATCCTGAAGCAGTCAGCTGCTTGTACCTGTCATTAACCTTAGAATCACTGAATGCCACAGTGACACATGCATGCTGACAGATTCCTTGTGTAGACAACCAGAGTACCATGAGCCACATCGCACTCAAAGACGCAGCTTTTCCAAAGGAGAAGCTCTTGATAATTCCTGAAGATAGCAAGGTAGAATGTTTCTCTTGATTTACAGTGTTATTTACAGTCCTGTAAAGTGCAGTGTATATTGAAACTTTGCAAAAGATGCTTTATGCCTATGCAAGGTGGAGTTAGATTCTGGGATTTGATCAATAATAAGCAGATTTTTCCCTTATGACTGTTAAGGGTTTTTAAAAGCCATACGGGGTGACTTACTGTTCTTCCTTGAATGGGATTTTATGGTGAATTTCAGGAAAGTAAGTGTCTCTAGCGCTTGCCGATTAAATGCCAGTAGAATCCCATCTTACCCTAAAAACTTTGTGAACAAAAACATTCTCCAAAGAATTCAGCAAGTGCACTCTAGGGGGCAGCAGGGCCATTGTTGAGACCACTGCAATGCACTCTCTATGTATACTGCCTAAAGGTCTCATCTGACTGATGTTATATATATGTGGATCTTGTGTTTTTATCTTTTGGGCATCTGATAGGGTGGTTGGCTAGAAGTCCAGCTATGTTATTACGTGCTTAGCCAAGGAGCGTCTTTCATAAAGCTTTCTGTATTTAAAGTAGCATCTCATAGAGATTGATTGCTTAGAGGCAAAGGTGAATGATGGAAGAAATGTGATGCTGATTTCATTCCATTCCTTTCAAGATTAGAATGCAGTGACCAATAAAGATACTCTAGTATAGAAAAATACCTGTTTTTCTGTCTAAGATGTTTTTGTGACACTTCAAAAATTCATACCAATGATCTCTTCTTGACTCTATGCTTGCCCACAATGAAACTAAAAATAGGTTTTACTCCAGGCATTGTTTTTCTTTAAGCCATAATACACAGGGAGAGATGACAGGTATTTTTCATCAGTTACTTAGATTTTGGGTCTTTTTAAATTCTATCCTAAACATTGACCAGCAAATAGGTTCAATATGAATTAAAATTGTGAAAACTAAGCAAGCTGGGTGTTCATCCTTGTCATCTTTTTTGAACATGATATACCATTCACATTTTCTTATGACTAGATTTATTTAATATTAAAATATTTAATTTACTTACCAAGTCTCAAAATGTATAATTTAGGATTTGTCAAGAAGCATTCTTTTTTTTACATTGTGCATGGCTATGTGTTTTAACCTTTCTTTGAGAATTTCAGCTTCACATTTGTAGTTAGAAAAGGCACTATAAGCAGTTTAATTTTCAGAAGAAAGCTAATTTCAACAATTAGAAGTAGTCTGAATATCTGAAACCAAGTCAACGGTATATAGGCTAGAGATTTTATCCTAGCTTCCTCAAGTTCTTTATGTGGATTAAATGTTTAAAGGATAAAACAGAAGAAAATTTTCTCAACCTGGAGAAAATGTTGAAATAAATGTTTTCTGCTCAAATATATCTCTTCATGCCAATGACAGGTAATTTTCACAGGTGGAAAATTGTCGTTCTCTTTTTTTTCCAATATAATATCCCTTTGAAAAATAGTTTTTAGTCTGAAAAATTCTGCAGTAAGAATAAGACTTCGCAACTGATAAAAGCAACTTACCTCAAGGTTGGGTTGAATTTGGGAAAAGTGTACATTTGCAGTGGTTAATAAAAAGAGCGTCTTTCTTTTTTAAAATAAATTTGTAAAAAATGGCCAGGTGTGGTGGCTCATTCCTGTAATCTCAACACTTTGGGAGGTCTTGGCAGGAGGATTGCTTGAGCCTAGGAGTTCGAGACCAGCCTAGACAACAGGGCAAGACCTCGTCTCTACAAAAAAGTTAAAAAAGAATAGCTGGGTGTGGTAGTGTGCCCCTGTGGTCCCAGTTACTCTGGAGGCTGAGGTGGGAGGATTGCATGACCTCAGGAGTTTGAGGCTGCGGTGAGTCATGATCATGCCATTGTACTCCAGCCTAGGTGACAGAGTGAGAAACTGTCTTAAAAACAAACAACCAGAAGTCACATAGGTAATGTGTAAAACCAATTTAAATCATTAAACTTTCAAATGATAAAAATGAATAAATAACGAATAAATAAATCAGTTACCTTTGAGAAAAAGATAATATTAGACTAAGAAGGAAATAGAGAACCAATACCCCAATTCTTTATTTAGACAATAGACTACATTCTATGCTGAGTCCTAATTCTATCCAAGTTTCCTTTCGTCCATGGTTTTTTTAAAAAAAAATATCAACTATAAGAAACAAAGTGATATTAAGCTTCTAGCAGCTAATTTCTTATGAATGATCAAGGTACAGATTTCTCAATGATAATAATTAAAATTATCATGGAGAAATTAGAGTGGAGAAGTCAAAAACAAATCAATTATTTTTCAATTAAAAAAACATTTGCCAGTGACAGGGTTTTAAAAGTATGTCTACAAGTCCTTTGTTAATTGTCCCCCCAAGAGACGGAGTGTCCCTTGAGTATAGGCTGGAGCTAATGATGCTTTTAATGAATAGAATAAAGTAAAAGTTACGAAGTACAGAGATTGATGTGCAGAAAAAAATTGCATTGTAGTATAAAGCAGAATTTATGATACAGAAAAAAAAAATCACAGTGGTTTTGATATTTTTTCTTGATTGCTTTTTGCCCTTTATGTTGGATTACCTTCTCTGTAAAAGCCAGCTGCCTCATAGTGAGGTTACTCAAGCAGCCCTATGAAGTTCATACAGTCAGGAATTGAGGCTTCCTGTCAACAGTCGGTGAGCCAATCATCTTAGAAGCAAATCGTCCAGCCCCAGGCAAGTCTTTAGATGACTGCCATCCTAGTTGAGCTTGGACTTCAAGCTCATGAGAGACCCTGAACCAAACTATTGAACTAGGCTCCTCCCAAATCCCTGGCCCATTAAAAGCCATTAGATAATAAGTACTTGTTGTTTTAAGACACCAATTTTAAAGTAATTTTTTTTTACACAGCAATAAATAACACATCAATGATGGACCTTTCATAGTCATTTACATTTAGAGCATTTTCTATTTCAACACATTGTAAATTCAAATAATTCAGTAGCTTCTTAACATCTCAAGTAAGGTATTTGGAGAGGTGTATTAGTCTGTTACCTCATTGCTGTAAAGAAATACCTGAGACAGAGAAATACCCGAAGCTGGATAATTTATAAACAAGAGGTTTAATTGGCTCACAGTTTTGCAGGCGGTATAGGGAGCATAGCGGCTTCTGAGAAGACCTCACCTCAGGAAACTTGTGGTTTGTTTTTTTTTTTTTTTTTTTTTGGGAAACAGAATCTCACTCTGTCACCAAGCTGAAGTGTGGTGGCAAAATCTTGGCTCATTGCAACATCTGCCTCCCAGGTTCAAGTGATTCTCCTGCCTCAGCCTCCCGAATAGCTGACAGGCAAGCGCCACCACGCTTGGCTAATTTTTGTATTTTTAGTAGAGACAGGATTTCACCGTGCTGTTGACTTCGTGATACGCCCACCTCGACCTCCCAAAGTAAGAAACTTTCAATTATAGCAGACTAAGGGGGAGCAGGCATGTCTTACACGGCCGGAGCAGGAGGAAGAGAGAGAGGAGGTGCCACACACTTCTGAATAAACAGATCTCACCAGAACTCACTATTGCAACCAAAGGTGATGATGCCAAACTATTCATGAGAACCTTGAACCCAAGAACCAATCGCCCCCTACCAGGTCTTACCTTCAACACGGGGATTACAATTCAACATGAAGTTTGGTGGGGACACAGATCCAAATCATATCAAGAAGTAATACCATAATTTGATTAGTTTTTCTCTTAATACTTCTTCCAGTTTTTCAATTGATGTAGCACTCTTATCATGTGTTATGAGAAATAAAATTAACACTCTAAGCCCCCAGAAAAACCTTAAAAACTGAGTTTCCAACCAGCATTAATGTTAAAATAGAGACTGTAAAATTGACAGAATTGACTCTTTACGGCAATCAGATACTAAGTGATAAAGAAGACGTAAGGCCTTGCCAGGCAAGGGTTAAGTCATGCACTCCTGCACTTAAAGAATAAACTGTTTTAATTGCCACATATTTGTTCTTCTCTAGCAGTTAAGCCGCTCTTGAGACAAGTAATCCTGAAACATTGTAGCTCATCCACCATCAAACACTGACTAACAGCTTCCCTGGTCCACAAGCCAGGACTGTAGCTTTGACTGGACAAGAAGCTGGTTTCTGTAAGTTTTTCCTGACAAGAGACCATCAGTGACCGTGGATGGCTTTTGGCGAATTTACAGAGGCTGTGCACTGTTTTCCTCTGCTTGCTTCACCTTTTTACATGTAGAATCTAATTGTAATGCATTTAAATGTTAAGTCTCCACCCTGCAATAAACATAGGACACGTGTAAGATGCATGTTTGCTTATCATGCATGTGTATGACTGTCCCACCCTGCTTCATGAACTTTCACAGCTCTTCCAATAACCTGTTGAATATGTATGTTTAGCCAACCTGTTCTCCACTTTGAAGGAGGATGGGTTACTCCCGCCGCAACCCATCCTCCTTCAAAGTGCCTGCTTCTGGGATCTACCAAAAGCTATGCTTCTCAGCCTGTCAGGAGGGCCGCCTTGCGGTCTGTAATCCTTTGTAAGAACTAAAGTCTCCTTTCCAAATTTACAGATCTCAGGATCATAGATCTCAGATCTATATTGATCAATTTTAATTGCCTGTTTATCAGTTATGTTCCCCAATAAGCAGAAAAATACAAATGAAAATGTGGTGAATGCTTTGCCTACAGTTGAAGATGCTTTCAGTTTTATCCATAGGTTTCTGTGATTGCTTTACATATATAAAAGCTATTACAGACACAATAGCTTTGTCATCCTTCTTATAACCTAATAACAATTGATGAGATGCCAAGGTGATAATTGGAAGTAAACTGCAGGGATAAGTGTAGCGTCTCTAGAACCGAGCTGTTTGGGTTCAAATTCTGGCTTCACTACTTACCAGCTGTGTGACCTTGGATGAGATATTGTCATCTCTGTGTCACATCTTTCTCGATGAAAAAGGAATAATAATAGTGTATTCTTCATATGGGTTTCAGCTGATTGGTTTAACATCTTAAAATCAATGTAATGATTGCGTTAACAAAATGAAGGAGAAAATTATATAATTTATCTTAATATATGCAGAAAAAGCATTTGATAAATTTAAAAATAACAAAAAATTCTTAACTAGAAATAGAAGAGAAGAGAGCATCTTTAGCTTGTAAAAAGGGCATTTATGAAACATTAAAAAAAATCTATAGTCTTAGATGTTGAAAACTTTCTGAGTTTGGAGACATCTTTTTACAAATAAATTTAGTCTTCTTACATTGTGTTGCTGGTATCTGCAAATGTGATGAATTTTTATATTGGTTGGTTATAAAGCAACTTTCTTCAATTCACTCACTAATTCTAGTAATTTATCTGTATTTTATATGTTGACCTGGGTGATATGGTGTTTTGATAGAGGGGAAAAAAGAGGTGATGGAACGCACACCTTAAATACCTGCTTAGAGGAGGCATACATCACTTCTGCTCAAATTTATTGGCCAAAAGCAAGTTAAGAACAAAGCTTGATATCCAAAAAGCAGGAAAGTATAATTATCCCAGAAGGAAAGGCAGATAATATTTGGAATTATACAGTCCATTGCACAGATTTTTATATTGTGACATTTGTAAACAAGGCAGAGAATCTTAACTAAAAGTGAATTCTTCATGCTAAAATTGCACTGGGAATAGAGAACTTATTAGTGAGTGTGATAATTTGATCTGTGTCTTTTCAATGTCAGGCAGAAAATCATTGTTAACCAGAAACTGCTCTTTGACAGTTTAGGCCTTTGTGTCCAAGATATTCTGAATACGAAAAATTGCATGGGTTTAGGCAACAAAGTAAAATGATATGAATGGTTGTATAATGTTTTACAGTTTACTGAGATACTTTTATGTTTATTATTCCATTGAAAACAATGAAATAGAGTTGGAAATTTTAATTGCTTGTTACTCTGTTATGTTCCTCCATAAACAGAAATATACAAATGAAAATGTGGTCAATGCTTTGCTCATTTTTCCATCTTTAATGTCTAACACAATATCTGACCCAAAGAGGGACTCATTTATTGAATGAAATAAGATTTAATTACTTGTTCAATGTCGTGGTGCTAACAATGTTCCCTTATACTATTGCTAGCCTAGTAGCACCTGCCTGTCGATGGGTAGAGAAACTAGAAGAACAGGGAAGAATAATGTAAATATGTTTGTATTTTCTCTGAAACTGACCAACCTTTCCACTTTGCACATGCTGGCATGTAATTAGATGAAGAAGATAAAGCATGGGTCACTAGGATGGCAACTGCTGAAAAGTCCCTGCTCATAAAACACCATCAAAGTATCCATCTGTTCCATATTTAGATACACATTTTTCAAAATTAATGTATTTAGACCCATTTAAGTGAGGAACATATGTTCAGAAAGGTATTAGAGAGTGCTTCTGAAGGCTGAGGAAACCTAAGATCTAAGAGACGATTGATAGCTGACATCTCTTTATTTTAGAAACATTTAAGCTGGCAGAACAATTCTCAGGGGGGAAGGTCTCCAGTGTTGTCTAAAGTGGGTAAACTTAATCTGCATAATTTCATTTTCTAGGGCCTCTAAACATGGGCAGTATTTCTTTTTTATCGCCGATAAGTGGATACTAGAATTTAAATGATTTTCCTAGATCAGACTGATGTTCTACTTTCAAAAGAGCTTTATCACCACTAAGCAAAATAAAACACTTTTTCAATGGGTTCCTGTATCATGCTTTCAATTTCTTTACTTTAATCTCCCCACTGTTATTTTCTGTATTAGCTCTTTATGACCAGTCAGTCAATACTGCTTATGGAGATCTAGGAGCTCTGAGTGATAGGATCACAAATAATAGACCCAGTCTTTATCCTCCTGGATAACAATTTAGACATAATGTAGGATAACATAGGAAGTGATTATTAATAAACAATTTATAAATCACTAAATTAGCGCCTGTTTTTGAATACAGCTATGGGTCAGCCTATTGTGGGAAACACAAAGAATTGAATCCATAGCCTTTGTTTGCTGGAAAATAATAACTACACAAAGCATGAAATGGTAACTATATTAGAACATAAAATTCAATACAATAATTAAAATGCATTATATTGTGAAATATATAATCTTGTTTATTGTATAATACATCATATGTAAAAGGTATACTACATATAATATATATTATAAAAATAACATATCTTATTGCTAAGTGATTGATAGGTATTTTAAATAGTGTAAATTATAGAAGAGGCAGAACTCTGAGCTGCAATGCACTAGAAATTCCATGAAGGAGAAAAAGACTTTAGATGTTCCTTGAAGGAAGAATTAGGGCTCAATAATTATTTAGTAAGGTAGAGGGATTAATACTGTGTGTATAACTGAATCTTGAGGGAATAGAGAGTAATCCCAAAGCAGACTGAAGTTTCTGAGGAAAAAGAGGGGAAGGTATAAAAGCAGTAAGAGAAGAAATATATTAAGAACAAGGAACAGAAAACAGTGTGTTAGTCCATGTTTCCTTGAGAAAGAAGTGGGATTAAAGCTTTTTTCAAACGTCATCATCATAGATTAGAAAACATCATTTCAAAAAGTAGGTATAAAATTGGCCGGGCGTAGTGGTATATGCCTATAATCCTAGCTACCCAGGAGGCTGAGGCAGGAGAATCGCTGAATCCTCAGAGGCAGAAGCTGCAGTCAGCTGAGTTTGCGCCACAGCACTCCAGCCTGGGTGACAGAGCAAGACTCTGCCTCAAAGAAAGTGGGTATAAATGAAGTAGAAACCAACAAGAAGACAAGTTTATAGGCAATGGGGAAACTCCTTGTCTCTTTCTACTTTCTCACTTTAAAACTCTTAAGATGAATTTCCCACTGTTTTTCAGCAGCATTCATTTAGCTAAATCAGACACTATGTTGGCTAAGTTCAAAGAAAAATTGAAAACACCAGAACATTTTGTCACTATTTTATTTGCTCCTATATTAATTTCAATAGTTGTGTCCTGAAAAGAAAGCAGGATGGATCCTGAACATGCCTTCATAGCTGCAACAGACCTGTGCTGATGCTGGAGATGGCCCCTGGCCGCCTCTTCTGCAGTTTCTGCCAAGGCCTTTGTTTCTGTTTGTTTTCTCAGAGAGACTGTATACGCTCCCATGTATCCAATTATTCCTGCCTTCCTTTAATAATTTTCCTCACTATTGGGCATATACTGTTTTCACCTACCTCTTCAAGAGCATACTTACCATGAAATAATTGACTTGAAACAGCAATTTCAGTCCATGTTTCTGCCCAATACTGCTCAGCTTCGATTACCAATATTTTGAATATCTGTGTGATGTCAGACTACCCATCATTTTAAGGGTTGTGGATGTTTAGGGTCCTCAGTAATAGAGTGGGTATTTTTAGATTCATAATTTCTACAAACGCATTTTATATGACTTAGACATGATTCATACTTCTCTTGGCTTCCCCTTGTTATTTTTGCATCATTTACTAACAATTTCTGAATCTAAAATCCAAAGACAACACCAACTATCCATTCAATGTAAATCACTCATTTGCCTTTTACCATCACAGAGCGGATCACCGTCCAGTGACTCATTAGAAAAGAACATTTTTTTCTATCATTTATCTTTTCTCTACCAATGTTATACATGGTCTGAAAATACTTGAGATTGGATGACAGAGAAGTCACAAAAACGACAACTTGTTTCTCACTGAAAATGAAACTACAGAATCTTATTGCAAGAAAGGAATATGGCATACATCCACTGACCTAGACATAGTTTTTATTAATGTAGCTATATTCACTGAGGAGACTAAAGGGAGGTATTATAGTCATTGATTCACTCCATTCACTGTGCTAGGAACAGAAGAATAAATGAATTCTTCATTATGTAAATAATTTTTTTCCTTATATAATTTATATTACATATCACAGAATTCTTTATTATATAAACCTTTATAAGCCTTTATAAAGGTTTTTGTCCTTTGCGAGTCCAAGTTTAACAGAGAATAAGCTCATACGTGAGTGTATAAGGTACAATAAAGTAAGCCCAGTATCAGAAGCATGTGGCATACTTAGAAGAGTGCTGGGATCTCATTAAGAATTCAATACACAGCAATGTGGCCATTAGAACTCTTCATTCACTATAAAACATTGTCATGGAGGGGAATGTGATTAAATCAGTTGGGTTATGTTAGGAATGTTTCTCATTTATTACTGCATGAACATTTCAGTGTAACTGTGTAGCGTAATTAACTTTAGTTTTTATAATTGGACAAATAGAGATTGAGAGCAGTTGACTTAACTTTCCTCAGATCACGTGGCAGTCAGGGTCCACAGATCATAGCACGGGTTGGGATCAGAGCTGTCCAAAGTCCAGGACCATCCTCTTCCTACCTTGCTGCCTCTTTCCTCTTCATTACCACCTAGGCCCTGTGGAGCTTGCAAGCACGTATATTGCCCATTCTTTATTCTTACAGAATCTATAAACCTGTATAAGAGACCTTCCCTAAAAAAAATACAGAGTGTAGCAGTTAGAAAATTCTGTCGGTCAAGAGCAGATAACTTCAGCAGTTTTAAGCAAGGCCATTGTCAGAATGTCTTGAAGAAAGTTGTGTGGGTAGAGTCATTGTCTACACCACTTCTGGTTGCAGGTTTCGACAGGATTGCAGGCTTCAGTGAGTAGCAAGGATGGCTTTAGAGAGAAAAAGAAATGATTATGACAAGTGCCACAACTCCTTTGGGTATGAAAGTGTTCCAAAAGAAAATAAAATGGGCTAATCTGCCTTGCAGAATCTGTGTTGATCAGTTCAATCACGGATTGTGTGCTGCATTTTGTAGAAAGGGTATTTAATTTTTTTAATCACAAATTTGATTTTGCTTCAAAATGTTTTGTGTTCACAGATAGAGCCTCATTATCTACATACAAACTGTTGCTAAACTGTGTGATATTTTCCATCACTCTGAAGGTTTCCAGCTCTATATTTTTAATTAGGACTGGTTTATTTTTGCGAAGATCAAATAAAAAAAGCATATCAAGTTCTATGTATTTTTCAGAGAAGAAAGCCTTAGCTTCTAGGAAAATAATGTAAGATGATCTCACAGGCTTACGTTTTTAGAGAAACCAGTAGTAAATGACTCTCTCACTCTTGAAGGACCTAAGTTAGAAAGATGTTAGTAAAGTACTTCAATCTAAAGTGGTAATGATTAATTAATCACTTAATAGTCAACAAGGCACAATTATAGATTATGTGCTAAGTATAATACAGTTTGCTCCTGGACTCTGTGGAGAATATAAAAAAATAAGAAAGAAAATATAAAGTTCCTATCTTTGAAGGCGCTTAAAATCAATCATTAAAATCATTGAAAACTAGATACTGGTTGATTGTTTAAAAATTGATGATATGCTGGGCACAAAGCTCAACCTGGGGATATGGTGATGAACAGAATGCCTTCTCTCATGAAGATTACATTCTCTTCGGGGAGTCAGACAACAAATACTAAAAAAAAAAAATAATAAACCAGGTTATTTCAGGTAATGAGAGACACTACAAAGAAAATAAAACATATCAGAGAAGGTCTCTCAGCAGAGGTCAATTTTTGCAGCTGTGTAAAACATCTGTGGGGAGTGCGTGCTTGTCTAGAGACAAGCAGCGAATGTGACCATCAGGAAACAGGAGAAAATATGGGGTATTCAAGAAATATTAAAGTAGGCCTGTGTGCTGGAGCTCTGCCATCAGAGCCTGCCTTTATCAGATGCAGGCCCCTTCACCTTGGACTTCCCAGCCTCCAGAATTGTAAGACATACATTTTCTTTAACTTTATCAATTACCCACCCTGTGGTATTCTGTTAAAACAACATGAAGTGGACTTAGACAGATAGGGTCAAAGAGGTATGCAGGCAGGGCCATTTCATGGGAGGCCTGTGAGTTCTGGTAAGAAATCTGGATTTTAACCCAGTTGCTACGATAAATCAATAGAGGGTTTTTTAGTGAGATGCAGTATGATATTCATAAGTAATTATAGTCTACACGTCATATGTGGCTATCTGTCCAAAATGTACAGTGTAGGAGCTGGACAATTATTTTTTTTCCTTAGGGATAATTTCATGGAGAAGTTTGTCTTTGAGCTGTGTCTTGAAGTATGCATGAAACTTCCTGTGAGAATGGTGTGAACAAAGTGCTCAGGCAAGAAAGTGTAAGATGTTGACAACTACCTCACAGATACATTTGCCTCCTAAGAAGAGAAAATACTTTAGCACAAAGAAATGATTGTTAAATGCGAGATTGTGGGCACCAGCAGCAGGATGAAATGTTTGGGTGACTAGAGGTTGAGTGGAATGAGACTGCTAGATGTCACCCTTCAAACTACATTGAAGGCAGCTGTTTACTCTGACACTCTGGAAGCTGACCGACCCTCTTGTTGTGCTTTGACGTTCTGAGGGACAACATGATGCAGTAAATGTCAGGATAAAGGTGTTATGTTTCAGGAATCTGCTGAGGTCACAGGGAAAGGTTGGTACATTCTCTACGTAGAAGAAATTCTCACTAGTGAATATGAATGGGCTGACCTCTGCTGCCTTTTGTGTTTCTGTTTCAGCGATTATGCAACAATGCTGTCTGCATACAGAAAGGTGACTCTAGTGCTTGAGAAAATGAATCAGAAGGCCAATTCTTGGTTTTGGGTTTATGAGAATTACTCAGAAATAATTGAGTCTAAGTTGAGTAGTCTGGAAGGGGATGGTGTGTCCTGTCTAATGCAGATTGGAACACGGAGTCCTAGAATTATACACCAGTCTTCATTATGATAGGGAATATGTTTATTGTGCTGCTTTCATATTTTGAAAGACTTTGTCAGACACATAAATCTGCCTGGTGATGCTTATTACTGGTTGAATTGCCTAAAAGCAGGGGTCCAGAAAATTTTTTCTGTTAAGGGTCAGATAGGTAGTAAATGTTTTAGGCTTGAGGGGCCAATGGCAGAAATCAAGGATATTACAAGATCCTTTCATAACAAGAAAGGAACATCTATATTTTTTTTGCCGATAAATTAAAAATATTAATAATTATTATTTTTACTTTATGCATCTACTAATGAAAACAATGAAATTTCTTCTTTTGGAGGTAGGGTTTCACTGAATTGGGGTTCAAAATAAGTATTCCTCATCATCAAATCGATTATCAGTGTTCATGTATCAAAATAATTCTTAGCTTATAGGCTGTACGATAAGCGGACAAGAGAGATGATTTCATTCATGGGACACAGTAGACTGACTCCTGCCTTAAAGAGTACTTTTACTAGTAACATGAACATTTTTTTCAAATTAATAATCACAGTACTAATAAATCATCATCTTCATATAACATAAAATAGCCTTTTTAGATGTCTACATACAGTAGATAAATGGTTAATAATATGTGCTTTGACATCAAACCAATCTGGGCACAATGCTTGGCCTCATTCCTTCTGACAATGTGACTTCAGGAAAGTCACCTTAATTTCCCTCAGGCTTGGTTTTCTCATCCAAAACGTATGTAATACTAGTATTTCTTCAAGGCCATTTTGAAGATTAATTGAGATAGTATTAACATGATGCCTAATACATAGTAAGCAATAAATAGTAGCTATTGGTGTTTTTATGTGATTTCTCCAATAATCCATTGTAAGTATATAAAAGAGAAATTATTATTTGCCCCATTACTATTATTCTTTATCAGGGAAATTGAGGCAGAGATAGGAGAACTTACCCACTATCATGACACTCTAGCTAAAAGTCAGTTCTCTTCTCATTAATGCATTTAATAGGTACATATTAAGTAGTTATGTATGTGGTAGGCAGAATTTTAAGATGGCCTCAAGAGACCTGTCCCTTGTGTATGTACCGTCTATAATGCCCTCTGCTTGAGTGTGGGCTCGGGTGGATCTGTGAATACCAGGGATAGTAACTCACGTGATTAGGTCACATGATATGACAAAAATGGCAGGGATAGTCATTCTCCACGATAATGTTAATACATAACACTCCATAAAAGCTGACTAGAGGGGTACTCTCCTGCTGGCTTGGAAGAAATAAACATACATCTTGTGAGAGTGCCAAGTGGATGCAACCTGAGGGCAGCCTCTAGAAGCTAAGAGCAACTCCTAGCAGACAACCAGCAAGAAAACAAGCACCAAGGTCTCCAAATGCTACAACTGGAAAGAACTGAATTCTGTCAAAACCTGAATGAACTTGGGAAAGGGCTGCAAGTCCCACAACATAACGCAGCCCAGCCGACACCTCGATTTCAGTCTTGTAAAAATCGAGCAGAGAACCCAGCTGTGCTGTGTCGGGACTTCTGTTTTGCAGAAACTCTGAGATATGTGTTTTATGAAGGAGCTAAATTTGTGATAATTTTCTACATAGCAAAAATCTTATACCATATACCAGGTAGTTGGCTAGGTGTTAAGAATAAAACTTGTCCTGTTGGATTTATGGCTTAGAGATAAAAGGGAACATTTTAATGAAGTATGTTTGTATGATAGAAGCAGAAGGAAGTTGTCAGAAGAAGATAGAAAGAATATGAAGAAAGATAGATAGATAGAAGGAAGAAGGTAGGCTGGGCGTAGTGGCTCATGCTTATAATCCCAACATTTTGGGAGGCCAACGTGGATGGATCACTTGGGGTCAGGAGTTCAAGACCAGCCTGGCTAACACGGTGAAACCCCATCTCTACTAAAAATACAAAAAAAAAAAAATGAGCTGGGCGTGATGGTGTGCACCTGTAATCCCAGTTACCCAGGAGGCTGAGGCAGGAGAATCGCTTAAACCCAGGAGGTGGAGGTTGCTGTGAGCCAAGATCGTGCCACGGCAGCACTCCAGCCTGGGTGGCAGAGCAAGACTTCGTATCAGACAAAAAAAAAAAAAAAAAAAGAAGCCATCTGTCTTATAGGAGTAGGGAGACTTTTCTGGGGATAAGCTAGAAAAGGAAAATTTAGTAGGTTCAGACAGGGACTGAAGGGCCAATGTAGCGGGAGGTGGAAGGAGTATTCCAGTCTGGGAAGTGGCAAGTATAAAAGTTCTAGGGATGGGTGAGAGCGCAGCGTATTCAGTGAATTCAAATCACTCACTGGCTAGAGGGAATGTGGTGAGAGATGAGGCTACAATGCGGGCAGTTCATGAAGGGCCTCAAATAGCGTATCGTAGTTAGGACTTTCCACTGAAGGAAGTGGAGAGCCAGGGAATGGTTCGAAGCACAAGGGTGACAACTTCAGAGATGCCATCTTTGCACACTCTGCATTTAACTGCGAGTGAAGTCAGGGAGACTTGTTCAGGGACAGAACCACAATCAGGATGACAGATTATGGCAGCTGGGACTAGAACTACGGAAGGTAAGGCGGAATAAAAGTGTTGAGGGCCTCCTATACTTCTTAAACATGGGTATTGCATTGCCTTAGCTTCTGACATGACAGATGTGATGGTTTGTAAGGGCACAGCTAGAAATGTAGAAACTCATTCACCAAACCCTTTTTAAAAGTAGGTTATATGACAAGAATGTCTAGGCTGTGGGAACAAAGATTCAATCAAGTGTCTTCCTTATCATCTCCAATGGAGGAACAAAATCTATGACTTTCTATTGGTTTGCAGTGGTTATTGTTTTTTAGAAGAAAGTGCTGTCAGAAAAGTGGTCACTCACAGCTCTTTATTGATCCTTCCAGGGATTGACAAATGATGAAATGCTCTGACCTTTTTAGCCTTATTGCATTCCTCTGGCATTTTGATAAAAAGCAATTAGCCACTTCTCTTTCTCCAGTAATAGCAATTCCAAATTCAGAACAAGCTCCCTAATTAGAGGATCATAAGCCAGGCTGGAAAAGTTAATGGTCACCTGACAAGCCAGAATGCCATAAATGCTGATGCTGAATGCAGAGGCCACTGGACACCGGCTAAGAAGGGTCATTGAAGGAGAGCATGAAATTAATCCTGGCCTGCAAAATGGTGTGGATGTTATAATGAATCTATTATTTGTTAATAATTCTGTAAGAGCTGAGGTGCACAATAATTTGTTTCTGATAACAAAGGAGCTGCAAAAGTCTATATGATAAGTTGATTGATGAAAAATAATGCCATGGATTTGATTATCCTGTCGTTGAGAAAGATGTGGTGTGGATACTATCAGTTTTGGTTCCGCTGAAGGTACAATACAGACACTTATTCTTATCCCCTAAATAGGATTTAGAGTGATTCTCTGTAGCTCTGAATAGGGGAATTGTTGCGGCCTTGTGCTTCTTGTACAGCTATTTTGGTAAATGACAGAGGCAAAGCCTTCAACAAGCTATCTAAAATAAGAGGAGGCTTGACAGCCAAGGAAGGCTTTGATCATGTGATAAACTAGTCAATGGGAAGAAATCTCTGAGGTTAGAGAGCTACAGTCCTATCAATTATGTTGCTCTATAAATCAGAAGAATTGGGGAGAGAGCGAAAGGTTGCCTTTCAGCTTCCTGCCAGATGGATTTCTAGGAGAACACTTCAGTTGCATTCCAGAACTGGCTGCAGCACAGATGAACTCTCAGCTGAAGTATGTTAATGTAGATTGAAGTAATACGGAAGTGCTGACATGTTTCCTCAATCTTCTGTATAAAACAGTCTGTGGTGGGGAGATAGTTCTGCTATAGACCGAACAAAGTGAATAAAGATACTCAGTGACATACCTCCTCCTCTTAAAGTCAATTTAAGACCCATGATCACACCTTCAAACATATTTTATTAAATGCTCCTTGCATTGGTATCATCCTCTGATGAAGGATGACTGTGATAGACCTGAAATTCTAGAAGCGTGGTCTCTCTCACAGGGGATGTCTCTGTAACTAAGTCCCTGTGAATGTTTTATCATTGAAATGAAAAGCTTAGCCAGGGGTAAGTCAAGTGGCCCTTTAGGGAATCCAGAAAAAGTGGTGGCATAAAGTTCTGTTTTTCTCACTCTTCCTGGTTGGGTGGATTCATCAAGCCCAAGCATCAGAGTCTAGGAAATTTCTCAGGGACAATTCATCTTATGAGATTTCCAGCACTCAGATCAACGTAGGTCAACATGCTGTAAGCATTTTCTTTTCTTTTACTTTCTTCTTTCTTTTTTTTTTTTTTTTTTTTGAGACAGAGTTTTGCTCTTGTCACCCAACTGGCATGTAATGGTGCGACCTTGGCTCCCTGCAACCTCTGTCTTCCGGGTTCAAGCGATTCTCCTGCCTCAGCCTTCCCAGTAGCTGAGGTTACAGGTACCCACCACTACACTGGCTAATTTTTGTATTTTTACTAGAGACGGGGTTTCACTATGTTGGTAAATGTGGTCTCGAACTCCTGACCTCTGGTGGTCAACCCACCTCGGCCTCCCAAAGGGCTATGATTACAGGCATAAGCCACCACACCCGGCCGCATTTTCAATAAGGAATGGTAAACTGCTACAAAATGAGCCTCTGGTTTTTGGAGATGGGGCACATTCCCTGAGACACATGACCATCCCTAGATAACGCATATCTGGGAGACTACAGAGGGGTCCATTCTAAGAAGCAGAAGCAGTAAAAAACATTTAGTCCCTGATCTTTGTGACCTTTATAAATGTCAAGTTCCCTACCCACCTCATCCTCAGCCTTTGGCAATATGTTTTCCTTTTTTTAGATCTACATAGGCATCACATAATGTAAATGAAGTGATTGTAAGATTCATATAAAGAAGAGACAAAATTTTCTAAAATGTTTCATCTGTACCCAACTAACCACAGAATCAAATATTACCTGGCATTTCACCTCAGTGGGCATGTGATGAAATACGTTCTTAACTATACTGTTTTGTTCTCCTAGAACCATTGGTAATTGGATGCTCTTTGATAAGTAGAAGGGAGAGATTAAAGGTATGAAGCTTTAGACTGATTAGAAATGCATTTGGTTAGAAACTACAGAAAATCCAACCACGGTGGCTTACAGAAATAAATTTTCATTTTTATCCCATGATGTATTGTCCAGATGCAGGCAATGGCTGGCATTGATTCAGTCAGTGTCTGAGAAAAGACACAAAGATTAACAGCTTTGTGATTCTCTTGACCTTTCCTTGTCTCAGCATGACTGCTTGTATTAATTTGCTAGGATTGCCATAAGAAAATACCCAGACTGGGTGGTTTCAGCAACAGAAATTTAATTTTTTCATAATTCTGGAGTCTAGAAGTCTAAGATCAAGGTGTCAGCAGGGCTGGTTTGTTCTAAGATCTCTCTCCTTGGCTTAGAGATGTCAGTCTTCCTCCAGTGTCTTCACATGGCCTTCCCCCTGTGTAAGTCTGTGTCCTAATCTAACTCTTTTCATAAAGACACCAGCCGTATTTATTAGTGTTCACCTTAATGGTCTCATTTTATTTTAATTATCTTTTTAAAGACCCTATCTCTAAAGGCAGTCGGATTTGGAAGTACCAGGAGCTGGAACTTCAACAGATGTTAGAGGAGTTGTAATTCAGCCCATAACACCGCTGAACCTTGAAAAAACATGATTATTTTCAAGGATGAATGAGAGACCCCGTGGTTCACCCCTGTTAAAAAGCCTCACTCATTCTTTCAATTAAAATAAATTTTTTTTTACACATTAGCCATCCTCTTTTTTCTCTTATCATCCAGGCTGGAGTACAATGGCCTGATCTTAGCTCACTGCAACCTCTACCTTCTGGGTTCAAGTGATTCTCCTGCCTCAGTCTCCCTAGTAGCTGGGATTACAGGCATGCACCATCATGCCTGGCTAATTTTTGTATTTTTAGTAGAGACCAGGTTTTGCCATGTTGGCCAGGCTGGTTTTGAACTCCTGATCTCAGGTGATCCGCCCACCTCAGCCTCCCAGATGCTGGGATTATAGGTGTGAGCCACCACACCTGGCCAATGCTTAACTCACCCCAATTCCGAATACCCTTCCTAGCCTACGGTAACCATCCTTCTATTCTTCATATCCATGAGTTCAATTATTTTGATTTTTAGATCCCACAAATAAGTGAGAATATGTGGTGTTTGATTGTCTTTCTGTGCCTGGCTTATTTCACTTAGCATGATGATCTCCAGTTCTTGTAATTCAAAGGATAAATGCTTCAGGGAGTCGACACCCCATTCTCCATGATGTACTTACTTCACATTTCATGACTGTATCAAAACACGTCATGTACCCTATAAATATATACCCCGATTATATACCCACAATAATTTCAAGAATTTAAAAAATAATAATTAAAAAAATCAACTAAAAAGAGCCCCACTCGCCAACAGGCTTATTGACCAGAACTGAGACACATGATCTTCCCTAGATACAAATAAAGCCAAAAGGGAAGGAAATGGGTTTGTTGTGATTAGTTTAGCTCAACCACCATCTATTGCCTTGGATTAGACACCTCATTTACTTGAACAAAATCTCGTTTTGTTAGCAAGCAAGAAGGTGGGAGGATGAATTTTATTTTTTATTTTTAGACGGAGTCTTGCTCTGTCGCCAGGCTGGAGTGCAGTAGCACAATCTCGGCTCGCTGCAACCTCTGCCTCCTGGGTTCAAGCGATTCTTTCACCTCAACCTCCTGAGTAGCTGGGACCACAGGCGCATGACACCACGCCTGGCTAATTTTTGTATTTTTAGGAGAGACAGGGTTTCACCATGGCCAGGATGGTCTTGATCTCTTGACCTCGTGATCCGCCCGCCTCAGCTTCCCAAAGTGCTGGGATTACAGGCATGAGCCACTGCGCCTGGCCGAGAGGATGAATTTTTATATGTAAATTAGAAAATTTGCTTCAGAGATGAAAAGAAGTAGACACATGGAAAAGCAGGAGCTTCCACTTTATAAACCTGTTTAATTTAAGCCAACTTCAGGGTCAGGGGAGCAGGAAGGACCAAAATTAGACACCATTATAAAGAGTCACTGATTTTTCTGCTATTTTCCTTCCTTCTCTACTCTGTCTCCCCTCCCCAGGCCTTACAAGGTGCCCCGGGCCAGCAGAATTTTTGCATGGCCTTTGGTCAAAGCTTGCTCTCAGAAGAGCATCTGCTGTCAGTGTGGACTCCCTGTGGTATCCAGTATGAATAAATTTAAGTCATTGAAATTCTTTTCTGAAGGAGATTTCCATTTTAAGCTTTACTTTATAATGAAAGGCTTTGCTCACAATTCAAGGGATTTCAGGCACTGGTGCACAGATGAGTTAGCCTGAGGGTCAGAACAGCTATTCCAGTGCCCTAGAAATCGTGCTGATTTGGTGGCTGAATTTACTGTTGGTCACCTCCCTACTCACTTATCGAGAAGGCTAGCGCTGAATATTGGCTTGAACTAGGGCAACCCTAGCATATTAAATGTAGATTGGGTCATTGTATTAATTTTCTGTTGCTGTGTAACAAATTACCACAAATTTAGCACCTGAAGCAGCATCCATCTATTATTTCACAGTTCTATAGGGAGGAATTGTGTTGTGGGCTTGCCTGGGTTCTCTGCTCCTAGTCTCAGGAGGCTGAATCGAAGATGTCAGGCAGGACATGCTCTTATGTAGAAGTTTCGGGAAAGAATCCGCTTCCAAGTTCACTGGTTGTAAGCAGAATTCTTTTTTTTTTTTGCCTGAAGGACTGAGGTCTCCATTTTCTTGCTGGCTCTTGCCCAGGATTTGCTTCTAGATCTGGAGATGACTGTCTGGTCCTTGCCACATGTCCCCTCTGTCTTCGAGCCAGTGTGAATCTTCCCTGTGCTTCAATCTCTGACTCCTACTTCTGCTACCAGCCAGAGAATATCTTTTGCTCTTAAAGGGCTCTTGTTATTAAATGAGCCTAGATAATTTCCCTAATTTAAGGCCTATTGATTAACCTGAATGACGGCTGAAAAATTCCTTTTGCCATGTAATATAACAAAATCAGACGGGTAACACTAGGGGGCAGAGGTCCCAAGGAACATCTTAGCTTTCTGCTTATCACAGTTATCTCTGGCTGAGGGCATGTTTTTGAAGATTTATCTGACTTATTTATTTAATTTTTGAATTTTGACAAGCATGAAGGCAGAGGAGGTAACACAGCACCTTACACAGATTTGATTAAGTGCAGGGATGAACTTTTGAGGTAGTCATGGCATGTGGAAAGGACAAAGGGAAGTTAGAAGAGAACTTAAAGCTCTGAGAAAATGGGAATGAAACAATGTTTGTTCTTACATTCCCAATGTGTAATCTAGTAAAATTATAGAGTAAGCCCTCATGGGGTATTTTTTAAATGAAAGAATGATTAGACTATTAGTCAACTTTGGTTAACAATCCTCCTCTTCCCATCTTATTCACTTATAATAACAAACATTTTATGTCTCATTATCTTGATCTTGGTATTTGTTTTCTCCTGATGGATCTTGGTAAAAGAGATCAAGTTGATGTACTCAATTATGTTAAAGCCTCTTAGAGATGGACAGTCATATTCAAGTCACCTGGTCAATTGCACATCAATGAATGGGGAAGTTTGGCCCATCTTCTGAGAGGCACTGCAACCTCATGTGACAAAGGATAAGGCTGTATAATCTTAATACAGGGAGAAGGCAGCATAGTTGGGAACAATGATGCAATCGATCAGAGACTATCTTTCAAGAATTTATTGCCTAATAGTTGTTCCCGCTCCTATATTAGCAGACTCTCTGAGGTTTGGCACTAAAGGGAGAATATTTAGGAGAGGAGAGGGTAGCTGATTGAAGTTTTTCACTCTGTCATTCTAAGCTGCCTCTTCCTCTACATTCTGTTACACTCCTTTGTGGACAAGCAGAGAAACACAATAGACCTTAAATTAAGCAAGCTTCAGTGAGGGCATTTGAATGACACATTTGCCTAACCTCACTGTGACTCCTGGAGGTCCTTCGTCCTAGAGTTTTGTTTTTAAAAATATTCTCTGTATTTTCCAGAAACCTCCAGATAGTATTACCTTCTCAACAAATTTTACAACAAAGAGTTGTCGCTAACTTCTGACTGTTTAAATGTACTTCAAACGTAAGCTGATTGGAATAATGATATTAATTTTACCTCAAAGATTGTAAGTGTTGTTTTGTAAAGAAAATGTACATGTGACCCAATTTATCTTTCTTTAAAGAAGTATCTGTCTTTCTTCTTCTTGTATTCAGGCAACATTAGTGCTAAATTGTAGCAACACATAGTGAAAAAATACGGTTCTCTTACTTTTAATGCACATTCATTTCTCAAACTTAGAGGAAGAGTTGTTATGGAAATAACATTTTAGTCAGTAGATTGCTAGCATATTATATGCCTTGTACCTTGGGTGATATAATGTATGGAGAATTGCTTGGACATTAGTCTTCAGTGGGAGCCAAATGAATCATGAAAATTGGTCACTCATCTTATTTTCAAGGATTCTCGACACTATCTGTGTCCGTGGGGCCACTTTTGCAAATGTTACACTTTACTGTTTCATGATCCAAAGTGACAGGAGCCTTTTTTTTGAAGTCTGAGATTTAAAACAGGTTTGAGGTTTGTCTGAACTGTGCAACCATAAAGACAGGCAGGAAGAAACATAACTATTTGTTTGTGTTTCTTTTCAAATGTGACAGCTAGAAAAATGGCTGCCATTTCCATCTATGTGAAGTTTTCAGAGCACCTTGGACAGCTGCCACCACTCTATTACCCCAGAAAAGGCTGAGCGCCAGCCTCATGCCTCACTTTTACTCTTGCTCCTCAGTCTTGATGAACCACCTGCTGCCGTAAAAAGTAAAAATTCTCACCATTGTCTTATTTTTTTGGTGTGCACCAGTAGGTTTTTCTGTTAGTTGGTAATACTGAAAACATCTTCAGATCCTTGTTAAATAAATGAACGAAAACTTAATGGGGTAGATGGGTGCACATTCATATGGATGAATATCAGCACAGGTGTTAAGCATGTGGCTCTTCTGGTCATCAGTCCTGCCCTGATGATGTCACAGTTACCTCCAGAATGAAAGAAAAATTGGTCCCTTTAATGGCCCCTGTGCTAAGTTTTCATGCCTGTAGGGCTCAGAAATGTGACTGTCTTTATTCTTAAAAAGATTGGGCCAGGCACAGTGGCTCATGCCTGTAATCCCAGCATTTTGGGAGGCCGAGACGGGCAGATCACAAAGTCAGGGGTTCAAGACCAGCCTGGCTAACAGGGTGAAACCCCATCTTTACTAAAAATATAAAAATTAGCCGGATGCGGTAGCATGCGCCTGTAGTCCCAGCTACTTGGGAGGCTGAGGCAGGAGAATCGCTTGAATCTAGGATGCAGAGGTTGCAGTAAGCCGAGATCATGCCACTGCACTCCAGCCTGGGCAACAGAGTGAGACTCAGTCTGAAAATAAAAGAAAAAAAAAGAAGATTGAACTGAAAGGTAAAGGGGAACAGAATTATATTGTGAGATTGTGTGGCAGAAACTGGCTAGCGGTTCACTAAACCTTACTCTAAGTCTTTCTAAGTGCATGAATCACATTTTCCAGTCTTCCTTACAATTAGGCACAGATCCTTAGTTCCAAAAAATGGAATATGAACAGCAATGAAACGTGTCAGTCTCCAGGAATATGTGATCAAGCTCTTCCATTAGCAATCCTCCGCTAGTTGGATGAAGGCAAGCATAGTGATCTTGGGAACAATGTGGTGAGGAAGGCAAAAGTGCAGAATGGAAGGAGCTGAGTACCTGAATTACCATTTGGACAAGTATCCTCTGCTGATCAGGACTCCTATTTTGGGCTTTGAAAGAATAAACTTCTATTACCTTTGAACCATTATGTGTTTTGGGATTTGTATGTTATCGCATGTATTATTTCTTTAACACAAAGATGATCTGTTAGGTGAAATCCTAGAAAATGTAAAAATGCGTAGTTTTGGTAAATTTTGAAATTGAGGAATTATTTTATATATGCAATCCTTATGAGGAGAATAAAAAATATGAAGAAAGATAAGGGATTGTTATTAAGTGTTTAGGTTCCTAAATCTGAACTCTATCCAGAGGCTATAAGGGATTCTTCATTGCTGCTCACTGGAGGTTTAGAGTTTCTTTATCAATCAAGTCACTTAATCAATCCTCAAGATGACTGCAAACCTGACCAACCTTGATTTTGGAATTATTTTGCGATTCTGTGGACAGATTCCTGACCCAGAGAGACTGTGAGATAATAAATAATGTTTTAAAGCACTAATTTTGGGATAATTTATTGTACAATGATAGAAAACTACATCAGGCTGAATCTACTATGGCTGACTGTATATACCCTATTACCCAGACATTCCACATACAACCCTCAGAAATGCATGCATATATGTTCATAAAAGACATGTATAAGAATGTTCACAGCAGCACCATTCATAATAGCACATACTGGAAGATTCCCCACTGTTCACTACATTAAATGTTTACCAAATGTATTGGGTAAGCAAATTTGGGTATGTCACAAAATTTTTAAAAATGTATAATATTGAGAATGGTCAATACGCAAATAAGCACAACAATACAGATATATTTCGCAGAGGAGCTAGGTACAAGAGAACCTACTCTCATTTAATTTATATAAAGTATTCTTTTTTTCTAATCAGTTTAGTATCAATATAATGGTTGCCTTCTGGGGAAGTGAAGACTGGTGGGGGCTCTAGGGGGAATTGCATTATAGTAAATTCTGTTTCTTGAAATGAATGCTGTTCATGACTTTACTCTCTTTGTGAAAACTAATCAGGCGATACCCTTTGATATATTTACATTTCTGCATATATATTATGTATTGATTAAAAGCTTTTTAAAGGTTTAAAAATATTCATGACTGATGGAAATTTATGTTCATGATCTTGTTGAGCAAATACATAAAGCTGTGTGTAATATTTTAATGTTAGTATTGTATATTGTTTCATGTTCAGTAAAGTGATTGGTTAAATAAATTCCAGCACATTCATAAAATGACTTGCTACAAAGCTATTAGGAAAAATATAGAGATTTATGCTACTGATATAGAAAGAGATGCTCACAATATATTTCTCAGTGAGAAGAGATGATTGAATATACATGCAGGGCACTAGCAGAACCACAGAGGGTTAGACAAATAGAAAGATAATTACTAAAGTATTAATGATTTGCTTGGGGTCATAACTTCATGGCTGACTTTTCTGCTTTTTGCTTATCTGTATTTTTAACATATCGGTGGGTTTGATATGATTCTGTTTTTATATTAATTTGGTTTTAATATCTTAGAAAGTGGAAGTCATGCTTTTTATTAAACAACTCATTCCACACGTACTTAATTCATTTAACATAGACCTTGTACAGAGTCAGAACTCAATAAATATTCACTCACTCCCTGACAGGATAAAAAAGCAGTAATAAGAAATAATCTGTCATTTCTACCCATATATTTTAACATATGACTTAGAGAAGGACATTTCTGTCTTCTAACGAGTTGTATAAATAGAGACAACTGAAAATGTGTGCATTTATGTGTGTGTTTTGTGAGGGAGAGTTATATATTGACATCTTGTTTAAAAATAGTTTAGGCATTAACTTAAATGAGAGATAGAGATGCAATGAGGAGAGACGATAAAGGTAAAATCTCCAGTTGGTTAATAGTCTGTGGACATATTTTTTTTTTTGTCTATTGAACAATGTGTTAGTTTGAATAGCTGTTTTTTCTGACGTGTAAGCTCCTTATCTGATTTTGTGAAGGTCACAAAAATCCTGGCTCATCCACAGTGAGGCAACAACCTGCCAGGGCCTTCACAGCTCAGGCAGGTGGCTGGTGACAGGATGCCTAGTGATCTGAATCCTAGGGTTACAATTGGTTGCTGATTCTGCATGCAAGGCTCAAGCTCTGGATTTCTTGTTTCCTGTCTGGGACTGACTTTACTAAAATAAGGAACAATGAAAAAAGCCATATATTTTCCAGTAGTTCTTTCTTTTTCTATCTTCTTTTTTTTTTTTTTTTTTGCCTTTTATATATGTGTGTACATGTATATGGTAGTATGTCCCAGACTATGCATCAATATTCTTATTTTTGTGCTGGGAAACAACATGGACGACCATCCACCTAAATGTAATAACATCACCTGAGTTGTCTCAGTGGAAATGAAATGTTCACAAATGCCAAAATCTAAGTGGAGATGAGGGAGGTTTGTGAGCAAGAAGGAAACAGTGAGAGTTAGGTTTTTTCAAGATTTTAGAACCAGTCCTTTCTATTACAAAGCCAGCAATTATTTTGATATTTTGCACAAATAATTTTATGTAATACAAAAGGAATTAATAGTTTTGGCATAGGAGGCAGGTGGATTTGACTGAATAACAAAATATGGAAATGAAAAGACAGTAAATAAATAATTACCATCTAGATTATAGATTACTTTCTCATTTCCTACCCTCTCCTAGTCTTTTGAACATTAATATGGTTTATCTGTTTCCCCACTCAAATCTCATCTTGAATTGTAGTTTCCATAATCCCCATATGTTGTGGATGGGACCCATAGGAAGTAATTGAGTCATGGGAGCAGTGACCCCCATGCTGCTGTTCTCATGAGATCTGATGGTTTTATAAGGGGCTTTTTCTCCTTTTTCTCGGCACTTACCCTTTCTGCCACCATGTGAAGAAGGATGTGTTTACTTTCCCTTACACCATGATTATAAGTTTTCTGAGGCCTCCCCAGCCATGAGAAATTGTGAGTCAATTAAGACTCTTTTCTTTATAAGTTGCTCAGTCTGGGATATGTCTGTATTATCAGCATGAGAACAGACTAGTACAGACATTTATCACATAACTACATGGATATAGTCAAAGTAAAAAAAAATGAAGCTCAAATGGGATTCATTACTGGACCCTATTTTAGAAAGTTAAGTGGAGGCTATTGTAAAGCAGTTGATTTAATTGGGGAATTATCCATATCTCTAATTTAGGTTGTTTTTTCTTTTAACTTTCTGCTATTCATAGTCCCATTTCTCATAGAAGTTGTTTGAAAATCATTCTATGGAAAAGCTGACACTCTTTTGACAAATTACTTACATTTTTTATTTCAAGCGATATAGCTTAGTGTGAAAAAGAAAAAGGAAGGTGTGGATTTGTCCTGATGGAGGAGAGTCTTAAAGAAAAAAGTGAAAAGGCCAGCACTGTGGCTCCTGCCTGTAATCCCAGTAATTTGGGAGGCTAAGATGGGAGGATCACTTTAGGCCAGTCAGGCAGTTTGAGGCTGCAGTGAGCCGTGATCATGCCACTGCACGGATGGAGGTACATTTGTCAAATGCAATAGTGGCTAGGTTTGGCAGTGCTCACAGCAAGGTTAGTTGAGAGGCGTGGCTAGGCACTAATGCTAACTAATGCCAGATCAGAGCATATTCAAATGAGCACACTTGCAGAGTTCTGAGGTGTAGGCCACTGGTTATTCTAAGGGGCTATTAAATCTCTAATTATAATTAAGAAAACAACCCACAAGATAGAAAAGCACTATATCTTGCTGGGGAGTGGAACTTTGATACAAAGATCCAGGTACACAGACAGTTAAATGATAAGTCTTAGGTTACCAATTACAAGCTTATGGTTTAGGAAAAGGATTGAAATAGCCATGGTGGTCCTGGTGTTACCTAATGTCACTTCACAGATGAAAGATAAGGTGTTGGATTAACAAGTGGTTAAAATTTTACCCCCTTTCTCTTTTTATATTATGCCCTTTCTTAGACAGAAGATATTCTTTATCACTGAGTCAACTTTCTGGACTTTTCCCAAGTCCTGCAGTATCTCTGTCCTAAAAAATAGGGAAACAAATGAGAGGTTAAAATGATCTACCTAATAAAAAGTTGAGATGGGAGACAAAGAAAGAGAAGTAGGTACCTTTGAAGCCTGAGTCTGAGAGAGAGGTTAGAAGAGCAGTTTAAAGAATGTTGGAATGAAAGAGATAATTTGGGACATCGTCATGTCTGTAAAGGATTCTGAAAATGAAAGAGAGGTAGAAGAGTGTTTCAGGTGTTTGGAGATTGAAAGAGTAATTAGATGGGTTTGAACCTGCAGACTAGGAGATTGTCAGGGTCAGAATGTATAAAAATTAAAGAAGAGGGGAGTTAAATGAATAGTAAGTGGTGAAACAGCTTATATTGCCTGAATATGTGAAACTTCTGGAATTAGCTTAAACCAAGCAAACAAACATGGAATACTCAACACAGAGAAAGAGTTAGGGCTAGGGTTAGAAAGAAAAGAAACAAGAAAGCAAGGCAAGAAACATGCAAATGTAATTTTGAATTCTATATCTGTGCTTATCATCATGTAAAATTAGGACAATACATTTAACTTCTGAGACCATCAATTTTCTCATTAGTTAAGTGGAATAATTGCAATAGTATGTGAAAACAAGCACACCAACCACAGTGCCTGAAATATCTTGGTTAAAACAAAAGGAAGAAAAAGAAAAAGTTAGAAGCCTGTCCATGTATAAGGATTTTGAGATAATCCATCACATATTCTTCCATAGGGCTGCAAACCTTTATTCTGGTTTGCCCAGAAGGAAAATGTCTCTTATAATCTGTACCTAATAAGTAATTATTAAGCATCCTAAGAGGCTTTAACATTGAGACACTTCTGAAATGCTGTAGGGTAATTGCTAAAAAAAACAATGATCTTCACTACGCAGCGGCGCCTCTTTAAAGCCACTGGCTTACTAAACCATTGAAAGAACAAGCTTTAGTAACTGTAGTTTGGCAACTATCAGACTAATTGCCTGATTCTTTCAACAATATTTTTAGCCATATTTCTAGTCCATGTACCTATTTTACGTATGTTCTATTCTAAGTTAATTCATGACTCTAAGCTTTAGAACTCTTAATTTCAGGAGTCATAGAAACAGTGATGTTTGACCATATTTTAGCAGATCAGAAAGGGATGGTAAGAACCCGTTGGCAGAACTAACTTGCAGCTTGAATGTAAACTCCATAAGGTCAGAGGTTTTTTTTTTTTTTTCTTGCTTTTCTCTCCTGATCTATTTCAGGACCTCAAACAAGCCTTAGCCACAAATGGGTACTTGATAAATATTTGTTAAGAGAATTAATGAAAATGACTTAATGATTAAATTACCATAGCTATTGACCAATTGGGTTATCCAGTAGTTAATCCATATTTTTAAAAAATTTGGCTCTTTATAGAACAGCATTATCATATAGAAGTACAATGTGAGCCATATATGTAATTTTAAATTTTCTACTAACAGTATTTTAAAAAGTAAAAATAAGCTGATAAGATGATTTTAATATATTTAATTTATTTCAGTATATCAAAAATATTATTTCACCAAGTAATGAGTACAATATTTAGTTATGAGATATATTACATTCTTTTAAAATACTGTCTTTTAACTCCCTTGTGTATTTTACATTTCCAATACATTCAGATGAGCTGCATTTTAAGCACTCAGAATGTCATGACAACATTGAACAGTAAAGTTATAGAGTAGTCAAAATCTGTTTTGAAAGAGGTAAAATTAATATCTTAGATTTAAAATAAGACAATTTATAGGAAAAAGCATTGAATTTGAGTTAGATAGAACTAGTTTAGAATCCCATTTACTAGTGTGACTTTGAGCAAGATAATCTCAAGAAGTCTGTTTTCTCACATGTAAAATAGAAATAATCATAAGATCTTGCTGCGTTGTTATCTTAGAAATAATATGCGAAAGACCTCCAACAGGATCTGACAGGTAGTAGATGCTCAATAAAGGTTATGAATGGTTGTTATTATTCTATTATAATTGTTTAATATATACCCTATGCTTTTCATTGTTTATGATTTTTAAAATGAGCTTATATTTCCATTTTAAAGGCAAACAAGGAAGGCAGATTTGCCTGAAATTTTTTTTTTAGTTATTTCTAAGCATGTATCACAGAAAAACTTGTGTACGTCTCATGGAAGGGCCTCATTTTCCTAGCGCGTCACTGGCATGGGGCTGTCTCCACTACTGAGGAACCCATGACTTTTCTATGCTGCTGGGACATTTCTCTGCTGGCATTTTGCCTCTGTGAATGCTCTGATGCCATCATTTCGGAGAGAGAATTTTGGTTTTAGTATTACAAAAACAGTACAAATATCCTACCTATATGAGAAACAAATAGACATTTTGGAACATGTAGCCATCTAGAAATGAATCACCCACTAGTCACTCTGAAAATTAAATCACTCAGAAAGGTACTCTAGCAAACAGAAGACTGAGTGATAGTTTGTGGAAAAAATAAGATACAAGGAATAATAAACAATGAGTTATGAAATTAAGTTCAATTTTTAGGTAAGAATTTAACAATAGAGATCATTATTAAATAAAGTTAGAGAATTGAGAAGTTTAATGAAAATTAAGAGGAGGACAAAGTAATGAAATGTCTGCTAATAGTCTTTTTTACAGATGAAGAAAGGGCTCTACATTCTCATCATTTTTTTAATTTAGCAAATGAGATCCAGTAGCGAACTATTTAATATGTCATGATACAGTCAGATTTAATTAAAGGAACACAGATAGGGTTAAATAATTCCAAATTTTTAAAGTAATTTAGACTTTCCAACATTAAATAAAAAAGTAGAACCCCATGATTTAAGGAAGCCTAAAATAAAAAAAAATACAAAAGAAAGGCAATATCTTAATTTTGATGCAAGCTATGATAACATTTAATAGAAATGCTTCTAACCTTTCACCGTAAAATTAAAAGGAACAAGTACTGTTATTATCATCCTGGCAGTCCTAACCAATGCAATCAGAAAAAGATAAAAATTAAGAGGCTTACATATTGGCAAAGAGAAAAACTCATGTGTAGATGTCATGACTGCTTATTTAGAAAACCAAAACTACAGTGGAGATAGAGGGGGAAACAAACAAAAATTATTATAACTATTCAACGAGTTCAGTAAGATGACTGAATATAAGAAAAAAAAATCGAAAGCTTTCTTTTCTTTTCTTTTTTTTTTTTTTTTTGAGACAGAGTCCCGTTCTGTCACCCAGGCTGGAGTGTAGTGGTGCAATCTCGGCTATACTTTCACATTTGCTGTAAATTTGAGTGTAATTGTTAGTAGACTATAGGTAAAATTGAAATATCCAATTTAGTACAAGATTAAAAGCAAATCATATATGATGAACACAAGTAATAATAAAGAAAAAAATCGAAATGTGCCCTGCATATAGCTAGCCAGTTGTCCCAGCACCATTAATTGAATGGGGAATGCTTGCAGTTTTGTTGAAGATCAGATAGTTGGAGGTGTGTGGTCTTATTTCTGGGTTCTCTATTCTGTTCCATTGGTCTGTATGTCTGTTTTAAAATGGATTAAGGACAAATGTAAAACTCTAAGCTATACGAATCCTGGAAGACAACGTAGGCAATACCATTAAGGATATAGACATGGGCAAAGATTTCCTGTTGAAGATGCCAAAAGCAATTGCAGCAAAAGCGAAAATTGGCAAATGAGATCTAGTTAAACTAAAAAGCTTCTGCACAAGTAAAGAAACTATCAACAGAGTACATAGACAACCTACAGAGTGGGAGAAAATGTTTCCAAACTATGCATCTGACAAAGGTCTAATATACAACATCTATAAGGAATTGAAACAAATTTGTAAGAAAAAACAAACAACCCATTAAAAGGTGGGCAAAGGACATGAACAGACACTTCTCAAAAGAAGACATATTTATATTTGTGTCTAGCAATCATGAAAAAAAGCCGAACTTCACTGATAAGTAGAGAAATACAAATCAAAACCACAACGACATACCATCTAACACCATTCAGAATGGCATTTTGTTCTTGTTGTTGTTGTTATACTTTAAGTTCTGGGGTACACGTGCAGATCGTGCAGGATTGTTATATAGGTATACACATGCCATGGTGGTTTGCTGCATGCCCCCATCATCTACATTAGATATTTCTTCTATTGTTATCCCTCCTCAATCCCCCCAACCCTTGCTATTCCTCTCTTAGCTCTCCCACCCCCCAGCAGGCTTCCGTGTGTGATGTTCCCATCCATGTGTCCATGTGTTCTCATTGTTCAACACCCACTTACGAGTGAGAACACGAGGTGTTTGGTTTTCTGTTCTTGAGTCAGTTTGCTGAGAATGATGGTTTCCAACTTCATCCATGTTCCTGCAAAGGACATCAACTCATCCTTTTTTATGGCTGCATAGTATTCCATAGTGTATATGTGTCACATTTTCTTATCCAGTCTATCATTGATGGGCATTTGGGTTGGTTCCAACTCTTTGCTATTGTGAATAGTGCTGCAATGATCATACATGTGCATGTGTCTTAGAATGATTTATAATCCTTTGGATATACATATACCCAGTAATAGGATTACTGGATCAAATGATATTTCTATTTCTAGATCCTTGAGGAATTGCCACACTGTCTTCCACAATGGTTGAACTAATTATACTCCCACAAACGGTGTAAAAACGTTCCTATTTCTCCACGTCCTCTCCAGCATCTCTTATTTCCTGACTTTTTAATGATCGCCATTCTAACTGGCCTGAGATGGTGTCCCAATGTGGTTTTGCTTTGCATTTCTCTAATGACCAGTGATAATGAGCATTTTCCATATGTTTGTTGGCTGCATAAATGTCTTCTTTTGAAAAGTGTGAGTTCATATCCTTCACCCAGTTTTTGATGGATTTTTTTTCCTTGTAAATTTATTTAAGTTCTTTGTAGATTCTAGATATTAGCCCTTTGTCAGAAGGGTAGATTGTACAATTTTTTTCTCATTCTTTTGTTTGCTGGTTCACTCTAACGATAGTTTTTTTTTGCTGTGCAGAAGTTCTTAAGTTTAATTGAATCCCATTTGTCTATTTTGGCTTTTGTTGTCATTGCCTTTGGTGTTTTAGTCATGAAGTCCTTGCCTATGCCTATGTCCTGAATGGTATTGCCTAGGTCTTCTTCTAGGGTTTTTATGGTGTTATGTTTTATGTTTAAATCTATAATCCATTTGGGATTAATTTTTGTATAAGGTATAAGGAAGGGGTCCAGTTTTAGCTTTCTGCATATGGCTAGTGAGTTTTCACAACACCATTTATTAAACAGGGAATCCTTTCCTCATTGCTTGTTTTTGTCAGGTTTGTCAAAGATCAGATAGTTGTAGATGTGTGGCATTACTTCTGAGGCCTCTGATCTGTTCCATTGGTCTGTGTCTCTCTTTTGGTACCAGTGCCATGCTGTTTTGATTACTATAGCCTTGTAGTATAGTTTGAAGTCAGGTAGCATGATGCCTCCAGCTTTGTTTCTTTTGCTTAGAATTGACTTGGCTATGTGGGCTCTTTTTTGGCTTCATATGAAGTTTAAGGTGGCTTTTTCCAGTTCTGATAAGATCAATGGTAGCTTGATGGGGATAGTATTGAATCTATAAATTACTTTGGGCAGTATGGCCATTTTCATGATATTGATTCTTCCTAACTATGAGTGTGAAATGTTTTTCCATTTGTGACCTCTCTTATTTTGTTGAGCAGTGGTTTGTAGTTCTCCTTGCAGAGGTCCTTCACATCTCTTGTTAGTTGTATTCTTAGGTATTTTATTCTCTTTGTAGCAACTGTGAATGGGAGTTTGCTCATTATTTGGCTCTCTGTTTGTGTGTTATTGGTGTATAGGAATGTTTGTGATTTTTGCACATTGATTTTGTATCCTGAGACTTTGCTGAAGTTGCTTATCAGCGTATGGAGACTTTGGGCTGAGATGATGGGGTCTTCTAAATACACAATCATGTGGTCTACAAATAGAGACAATTTTACTTCCTCTTTTCCTAGTTGAATACCCTTTGTTTCTATTTCTTGCCTGATTGCTCTCGCCAGAACTTCCAGTACTATGTTGAATAGGAGTGGTGAGAGAGGGCACCCTTGTCTTGTGCCAGTTTTCAAAGAGAATGCTTCCAATTTCTGCCCCTTCTGTATGATATTGGCTGCGGGTTTGTCATAAATAGCCTTTATTATTTTGAGATACATTCCATTGATATTAGTTTATTGGGAGTTTTTAGCATAAAGGGCTGTTGAATTTTGTTGAAGGCCTTTTCTGCATCTACTGAGATAATCGTGGTTTTTGTCTTTGGCTCTGTTTATATGATGGATTACGTTTATAGATTTGCATATGTTGAACCAGCCTTGCATCCCAGGGATGAAGTTGACTTGATCATGATGGATAAGCTTTTTGATGTGCTATTGGATTTGGTTTGCCAGTATTTTATTGAGGATTTTCACATCAATGTTCATCATAGATATTGGCCTGAAATTTTCTTTTTTAGTTGTGTCTTTGCCAGATTTTGGTATCAGGATGATGTTGGTCTCATAAAATGAGTTAGGGAGGATTCTCTCTTTTTGTATTGTTTGGAATAGTTTCAGAAGGAATGGTACCAGCTCCTCTTTGTACCTCTGGTAGAATTTGGCTGTGAACCTGTCTGGTCCTGGACTTTTTTTGGTTGGTAGGCCATTGTTTCCTCAACTTCAGACCTTGTTATTGTCTATTCAGGGATTCAACTTCTTCCTGGTTTAGTCTTGGGAGGGTGTAAGTGTCCAGAAATTTATTCATTTCTTCCAGGTTTACCGGTTTGTGTGCATAGAGGTGTTTGTAGTAATCTCTGATGGTAGTTTGTAGTTCTGTGGAATCTCACCGAAGTCTAGGTCTATCTTTTTGTGCTGTTAGCTCTAGTCATGTGACTTTTAGCCATTAGGGCATAAGAAATAGTGGTATATGTCATTTCCAGGACTGATCTCTAAAGTCTCCTTGTGGCAACTCCTGGATACTTTTTGTTTCCTGAGACTGGGTGACGATAACTATCATGAACTTGGACTTGATTCACTGAAGGTGGCTTCTATTAATGTGAGTCCTTAATGATTGTATGGAGCAGCCTTCTCTCCTTGTTACTCTCTACCATTCTAGAGTATTACATAATGTCTTAGTTCATTGGTACTGTTATTAAAAACACACAATTAGTTCATTTTTAACTACTGGAAATATGTTTTCTCACAGTTATAGAGGCTGTTAAGTCCAAGATCAAGGCACGGACAGTGGTGTCTGGTAAGATCCGTTCTCTGCTTCTAAGCAGACATTGTTGCTTAATCCTCCAGCAGAGAGGAATGCTCTGTCCTCACCTAGTACAAGGTGGAAGAGCAGAAAGGGGAGAACTGTCTCAGAAACCCCTTTTGTAAGGGCATGAAGCCTTAAGGGAAGAGTCCTTATTACGTAATCACTTCCCCAAAGGCTCTACCTCTTACTATCACTAGAGTGAGGATTAAGTTTCAACATGAATTTTGGAGGGGACACACACTGAAACCATTAGCATAAGATACATAAACTTCTAGTATATTGACATCAATGTATGTTTTTTGTCTCTATTGTATATACTGCTAGTGTTTAATTCACTAATATGGCTGAAATTAAACCAACGTAATAGTGATTGCAATAAATATGAATAGATTACATTCTTGAAATAAACCAGATTTAGGATTATGTACTGTTGCTTAATCTGATTACCTTTTCTAAGTCGAGGGATCAGATCACATCTTGAAGGTATATTTATATGTAAGAGAGGCAAGTGGGTTTTCTCCGAAGGTCATGTACACCTCCACTGTTAATTATCTTGTAGCAGGAAAACAGTATGGGACTAGACTCATGGAGGAAGAGCTTTCCTGTTTTTCTTCTTATTTCCTTTTGAATTGGCATTGGATTGTATTTCTTGTGTATATCCTCCATTTGTGTTTTTGACTAGAATTTAAAAAATATCTCTAGATTTCTAGTGCTGTCCTTTTGTCTTCAGCTGAGTCAATCTTACCACTTATCCTGTGGATTCATTATTATTCTCTTTTACTGAAGCCCATTATTAATTTCCAAGAACTTTGCTTTTCTTTCATAGCAGCCTGCTCTTGTTTTACATATGTTCCTGAGGGCACTAATTGTAATGATTTTAAAATTTATGTGTGTTTCCTACTTGTATTCTGTTTTTTGAGGGTGAGTTTTGTTGTTGTTTTCATTCCAATGTCTTTCTTTTATGCTGTTGTCTGTAAGTATTTCATGGAAAATCTTAGTCATCTGTTCATAGTGTAAGGATCTTATCAGAATGGTATATTTTTCTGGAATATGTTTTTATTCATCACCAGTGAATATTCTGTTTCCCTAGCAGAAAATTCAAGTACGGGCAGAATTTTGAGCTTATATGAAGGTACAAGATGGGAACATGTTATCAGCCTGTCTTTCTCGTTGAGTATGAAATAATTAACTTTCTCAATTTGAGACACCCCTTAGCTCATGGTGATATTTACTTTGGGAATATCCCACAGCAGATTCACTACTTTAGTCCCCAAACTATTCTTGTGAGTTTAGCTGGAAGGAGAACATTAGAGCCTACAGCACTGAAAGTAGGGGATTGTTGCAGCTGTTTTACAGATTGTTAATCAATTATCTCATTGACCATCCTCAGTCTGGCTTCTTTCCTCTGCTGCATCTGAGTGGGATAATTCCAGGTTTCTGTTTTTAGTGATCCTGTCTTTTATTATTTTTTGTAGCATTTGCCCTTTCCTTTTATATTTTCCCCCAGCTTTATTGAAGTATGATTGACAACTAAAAATTGTATATATTTAAGTTGTACAATGTGGTTATTAGATATACATAATATAAATATGCATTGCAAAGTGTTCCTTGCAAGCTCGTCATGTCCATCATCTCACAGTTACCCTTTGTGTGTGATGAGAATAATTAAGGCCTACTCTCTTAGAAAAAATGCCAAGTATGCAATATATTATTAACTATAGTCACCATACTGCACATTAAGCCTCCAGAATTTACTGGTCTTATAACTGAAAGTTTGTATCTTTGACCAACAACTTCCCATTTCCCCAACTGCGATAGCCCTGGTTACCACCATTCTACTCTGTTTTCACAAGTTTGACTTTTTCAGATTCTACATATAAGGGCAGGCATACTTTGGAAATACTGTGGGTTCAGTTCTAGATCACTACAACAAAGCAAATATCACAATAAAGTGAGTCACACAAATGTTTTAGTTTTCCCTTGCATATAAAAGCTATATATATACTATATTGAAGTTTATTAAGTTTACAATAGCATTATGTCCAAAAAATGTGCATACCTTAACTAAAAAGTTTTTATTGCTACAAAATGCTAATAAACACCCGTGCCTTCAGTGAGTCATAACGTTTTTGCTAGTGGAGGGTGTTGCATCAGTGTTGATGGCTGCTGATTGATCAGGATGGTGGTTGCTGAGTGTTGGGGTTGCTGTGGCAATTTTTAAAATAAGACGACAATAAAGCTTACTAACTCAATTCACTATTCCTTTAATGAAATACTTATCTGTAGCATGTGATACTGTTTGATAGAATTTCATACATAGTAGAACTTTGAAAAATGGAGTCAATCCTCTCAAACTGCTGATTACCAATTAATTTTATGTAATATTTTACATCCTTTGTTGTCATTTCAACAGTTTTCACAGCATCTTCACCATGAGTAGATTCCATCTCAATAAACCACTTTATTTGCTCATTCATAAGAAGTAACTCATCATCCATTGAAGTTTTATCATGACATTGCATCAATTTGGACACATCTTCAGTCTCTCCTGATTCTAGTTCTTACGCTATTTCTACCACAGATGCGGTAGAAACAGAATGATAATGGGTTATTAGTTAGCCCATTATTAAGGGTTAGAATCAACTTCTTCCAACTCCTGTTAATGTTGCTAGGTTGGCCTCTCACGAATTACAAATGTTTTTAATGTCATTTAGAATGGTGGCTCCTTTTCAGAAAGTTTTCAGTTTCCTTCACAGGTCCATCAGAGTAATCACTACCTATGGCAGCTATAGCCTTATGGAATGTTTTTCTGAAATAATACAACTTCAAAGTAAACATTACTTCTTGATCCAGGAGCTACAGAATGGGTATTGAGTTAGTAGGTCTGAAAATTACATTAATCTTCATCAGAGCTATGGGGTGACTAGGTGCAATGCCAATGAGCAGTAATGTTCTGAGCAACATGCCTCAGCAGTGGGCTTAAAATATTCAGAAAACTATGCTGTATACAAATGTTCTGTCATCCAGACTTTGTTGTTCCTTTTATAGAGCACATGCAGAGTAGATGTAGCATCATTCTTAGGGGCCCTGGAGTTTTCAGAATGGTCAATGTGCGTTGGCTTCAATTTAAAGTGACCAGCTGCATCAGTGCCTAACATGTAAGTTAGCCTGTCCTTTGAAGATTTGAAGCCAGGCATTGACTTCTCTTCTCTAGCTGAGTCCTAGATGGTATCTTCCAATAGAAGACTGCTTCATCTCCACTGAAAATACGTTGTTTTATGTAGTCTCTTTCATCAGTGATCTTAGGTATTTTAGATAACTCGCTGCAGCTTCAACATTAGGACTTGCTGCTTCACTTTGCAGTTTAATGTTATAAAGATAGCTATTTCCCATAAATCTCACGAACTAACCTCTCCTAGCTTGAAACTTTGTTCCACAGTTTTCTCACCTCTCTCAGGCTTCATAGAATTGAAGAGAGTTAGGGCGTTGGCCTCAATTAGGCTTTGGCTTAACACAGTGTTTGGTTTTCTATCCAGACCATTAAAATTTTCTCCAATATTATCAATAAAGCTGTTTCACTTTCGTATTACTTTTGTGTTCACTGGAGTTTCTTTTAATTTCTTTTGAGTACTTTTTTTTTTTGCATTCACCACTTGGATGATTGTTGTACATAAGAGGCCTAGCTTTCGGCCTGTCTCAGCTTTTGACTTGCCTTTCTCACTAAGCTTAAATCGTTTCTAGTTTTTGATTTAAAGGAAGAAACATACAACTCTTCCTTTCACTTAAACACTTAGAGACCATTAGAGGGCTAATAACTGGCCTAATTTCAATATTGCTGTGACTCAGGGAGGGAGGCCTGAGGACGGAGGGAGATGGAGGAACTGTTGGTTCGTGGAGCAGTCAGAACACGTACAAGATTTATCAGCTACGCACACTGTGTTACATGGGCGCTGTTGGTAGCTTCTCCAAAGAGTTACAATAGTAAAACCAAAGATCACTGACCACAATCACTGTACAGATATAATAATAATAATGGAAAAGTTTGACATATTGTGAGAATTACCAAAATGTGACACAGAGACATGAAGTGAGCACATGCTGTTGGAAAAATGGCACCCAGAGACTTGCTCCATGCAGAGTTGCCACAAACTTTCAACTTGTAAAAAATTCAATATTTGTAAAGCATAATTTTGCGGAAAAACACAAACTTTTTTCCCCAAAGTGATTTGGTCATCTGCTAGCATCACTTCTGAGAATGTTTTTCTGGTCTGTGAGGTTCTAGGACGAGGAGAACATTAAATCGTTGATATTTAGAGGTCTATGCCTCTGTGTGAAATAATAAGGACTGTGGATATATTTTTTCCAAACATTAACTTTGTAAATTTTTGAATTGACCAGTAAACACAGCACACAATGCAGCAACTTTTATAATAAAATCAACTATATGAGTGGAGAAGGAAATAATTATCTACCAGGTAAATTGATAACTTGCAATCCTAAAGTGAAAAATAGCTACAGATAGTTTCTGAAAATTTGATTGAAAATAAATTTCTGTATGTACAGGTACGGTGTATGCATGATTTCAATCTAGGACAAATTCATATAGTTGAATTGCAACACTTGAGAATCATGAGTTTGTGTTGCTTTTACATTGCCTGGCTTACATCACTGCGTTTCAACTTCTTGTAACTACAGAATAGTAAAATGTTTATTGCAATATGTCATAGTAAAAACTTATTTACATTCTTAACATATGGGTTTATTTCACATTTTGACAGGAGAAAGAGAACACATAAACATGTATTATTTACCCATGTCACTTTTAATCAGAAAGCAAAATAAATGAAGAGGTGAAAAAAAAATCTATGGAATACAAGTAGATCATCCGATGTTTTGACTTAAGTAAAAATGATAGGCACTGGTTTCATAAATAAAATTAAAATGGATATATGGTAATTAAAGTATGCATGTCTGTCCCTTTCAAGTAAGCATATGGATCATATCAAACAAGAAAGGATCGTTGTAGGTAAACGAATTATCTGTAGTCAAACGTATTATCTTCTCCCTGTTTCATACATTGTCATAGCAACGACTGACTTCAAATGGCCTGACTCAGCTTCTCAGCAACCAAAGAGAAAAGAAATATCCTGTTTCCTGTAATCTGCTGCTCGAGGTGGTATCTTTAGATTGTGCAGTAACAAGAGATGATGCTTAAACCTACTGGATTTTCTTTGTGATTGCAGCAAAATGACTAATTATCTACTAGATGCAGGGCAGTTGTCATTTTGAGGTTTGGGTCATAATATCTACAGGTGAGGAACAAAAGCGTTTTAAGAATGTTCAGTGATTATTGGCAAAAATGGGGACAGGACAACTTTTCGATAATTATTTGTCTGAACATTATTTGTGTATATGTTAGAAATGAGCAAAGACTTAGATATTATGAGATTTCTGAACAAATAAATATTTTAAGAGTGCCTAAAACTCAGTTCCACTTTTCTGTATCCTTCTATTTTACAACACTCTTTAGTCTTCCATTATATTAAGATAGTTCTTTTCTATGTGAAATGAATTTATAATTTTTTTGCTAAAAACAAGAAGGAAAAAAAGCGTATTTCCAACTGAGAGTGTTAAATATCTGGTATTGGTGTTTTTCTAAATATCATAGTAATGGAATAGCAAACATTTGCTGGCCATAGGTTTATATACTTTTCTATGTGGCTGTGTGGAAAAGATACAAGTTACATTGAATAAAATCACAAATAAGATTTTATTTTTGTATGGACTTGGGCAGACTGAAAAAGAACAACAAATAAGCCATTAAAGAATTAAAAAGTCACTCAGTTCTAATTTCAGTTTCAGTTTCTAATTTCTGAGTAAAATGGGTTTAGATGTCTGGTTTTTCAAGTGAATTTTGCTTGGTAGACTGCACCGCCATTATCAGCAAGACCTGAGGGTGGTCACTACCTAGGAAAAGATATGGAAAAACCATCTTTTTTGTTTTGTTTTTTAATTTCCCATTTCTAATTTTATCTAGAAAATAACCTCTCATAAATATGAATATCTTTTTCTGTAGGGAATGAAACTGAAGAGAAACAGAAATCTGAGAGTAACATATGGGTGACATCTATGTGGTGTGTGCACCACCAGTAACTTTTCCTCTGCCCAGGGTCGTTCTAACATGTACACAGAGGTGTACTGTACCTCGAAGTCCAGGTTTTACCTAACAATTTAAGAGAGCAGTCCTGGGAACCACTTCTGAGGTTTTCCTACAAAGCCATCATAATTTTCATTTTATTTAATTTAATAGAAAATAGCTAGGAAGGGGAGTTAAACAGTTGAAAAATCTGAAATGTGGTCAACCCCTTCCTTCCCTCCACACTACTGTCTTGATTATATTTTCATTCAGGTGATTTGATTTATCATTTAAAGATTATCTTAAAGACAAAGATTTAGCCACTTCCCTGTTATCTGTCTTAACTCTGTCATCCCTCAGTTCTGCGTTTCAGGAATACCAAATTAGATTTGTAGAATATCAAATGCTTGGAGCTATTTGGAAAAATGACCCTATGTTAATACAAAGTGTTCCTTTGTATTAACTTTTAAAAAATGACTGAGTCCCTATGAGTCTTAGTTTCTCCTCTATAAATTTGAAATGTTGGAAGTCACAGTATTGATCTTGGCTGAAGTATTGGTCCTGAATCAGACTAGTTTAAAACAAGTTAGAAGTGAGGCTGAGAGCAGGGCCAAAAGAAGACTGAAACAAAACATTCTTCCTTTAACTTCTCTGTGTTGTCCTGGAGACTGTGTTCTCATTATTTTGTCTACTGCTTTCTACCTTTGGACATTCCACCAATGATGAAATTCAGACGGGTAATTGCAACATTCCTTGTATCACCTTCTAAATATTGAATGTCTCCTGGCTTGTGTTCTTTTTGTTTTATTTGGCATCATGTTTTATTGGAATTAGATAATCAGCAGACCTTGTTGCCTGTCTCTTCATTTGTGAAAGGGGGAAAGAGTATCTGTTTTATGTTGCTATTGTTGTGTTAAATAGAATAGCATATATTTAAAACATGGAAAAGGCATGAATAGTAAATAGTCAATAAGTGCTAGTTTCTTTTCTGTTTCCCAGCCCCCAGATATGGAAAATACTACTTTGCAGTAAGTTGATCTATCCTTACTGCATTAGTTAGCTATTTTTGTGTTGCAGAGCACTCCAGACTCCTTAAATAAGTAATATTTTAAACGTTTCTCATTAAGATAGAACCATGTTACTCTGCTAATCTTGGCTAGGTTTAGCTAATCTCACAGGGGTCTGATTCTGTCATGAACAATTAGTCAGCTAAAGGAGACTAGGCTTAGAATGATTTGAACATCTCCTATCCCTTCAGCAGCCCAGATCCCTTCAGTGGACGTACCTAAGAGCAAGCAGTCTCAGTTGTGAAAGGTGGCAAGGAAAGATGAGTATATGCTTTTCAAGCTTGGATATTGCTAATATCCCAGTGGCTAACATAAGTCACATGATTTAACCCAAAAAACAGAGCATGGAGGGACTGTATAGTTACAGGACAAAAATCATGATTAATTAGGGCCATTGGTATAATTGACCTATTAGCTCTACAAAGTTTCTTGCAGACCCTTTCAATTAGTCAAGGTTTAATCAGAGAAGCAGAACCCCTACAACTGATCAAGCTGATTTCCTTTAGGAGTTAAACCTTATGCAATTGTGGGACTGACCTATTAAAGTAGGCTGTGTACACTCTGTCTTGTGTTGATTCTGAAGCTGTTTTGGTCATCCAGAGTGCTACTCCAAAAGAAAACCAGGATGTGGAAAGTCAATAACTGGAGCTCATGACAACAAACTGGGACCTATACCTGTTTCTCACCATCTCTAACCTTGGTGCAGTGATTGGTTACCTGAAGGGAAAGGCCGTGTCCTTCACCATAAGTAACGCATATCCTCAACCCAGTAATAAAATAAACTGAAAGAGAGGATTAGGTGGGAGCTTCAAGAATTACTGCCTAGTTCATTGCTGAGCTGCTACAGTGCCTGATGCTCTGTATCACGCTTTAAAGTATAAAAATGTATGACTGTCTTCCCTTCTGTCTTCTAAATTGCATGCAAATGTCTCTTGTGGCTAAAAGTAATCTAGAGCTATACAAGGAGGAGAATTCTGAGAACTGTGTTTTAAACTTGGTCTCCTTTGCTGTTTTGTTAAAATCTCTTTTTGTCTCATACCACTTTATACTGATTATGCTGAACTGGTCTTTTTAAAGGGCCTCACGTTCAACTCTTCTCTCTAAAAGAGTTTAGATTCCTTGCTATTCACTCAGTATGACAAAGGGATGTAAACAAATCCAGTTATATTATAGCATCTCAATATTTGGCATTTTTTAGCTAATTTTCCATCTCACAATTCGTGATAAAATACCCCTGTGATCTCCACTTTTCTTCTAGATAAGAAAAAGTTTATAACATGCTTTGCCATCCTCCGTAATAAAAGATGCATTCATAAATGCAAAGATTGAGAATGAGAATTTAATTTCTAAAATAATGACTGTAACTCTAAGTAACCAAGGGGTGGGTACACCAACCAAGTATATTAGGAATCTGTTATCATTTAAGACAATATATTACTGCAATGCTTAAATAATTATGTTTCTTAATTAATAAAAAATTTTAGTGAACCTCATTGACTTCAGTGTAAATTCCCACAAATGGATACGTAGAAGTAATTATCAATCTTAGACTTTCCACCTAAAAGCAACCAATGATCTAATGGTATTTATTGCTATTATTAAATATTTTACTATGTAACCAGGACTAGCCAGTTCAGAAAAAAGATCAGACCTCTCTCTCTATATATATATGTTTGTATGTATGTATCATCTCTCTCTATCTATACTTTAATGAAAGTTATTGGCTTGAGAAAGAGAAACTTCTGTTATTTTTTTTTACAGGGAAATCAAAGCCATGATACAAGCAGATAATACTGAGAAAAAAGTGCAAATAGAATTGTAAATGAAGGTGAGATTTATGAAAAGTTAATTTTAAAGGTAAAAGCTATTAGTAGTTGCTGTAGGGGTAGTACAGAAGGAAATAGCTGGATTTCTTATTTTCCTCATGATACATGCTACATGATAATATAGCAGGATAGAATATGGATGGCTATATTGTTGCTATTTATTATTTCCGATTGTGATAAAACCCCTTAAATTTAGTTATCTACCTTAACACTTTTAAGTGTGTAATTCAGTGGTGTTAACTATATTCACAGTGTCATACAACAGATGTCTAGACTTTTTAATCTTGTGAAACCGAAAGTCTAAATGTATTGTGCAGCTTCCCATTTCCCCCTCCCTCAAGCCCCTGGCAACTGTTATTCTTTCTTTTTCTATGTCTTTGACTACTTTAGATGTTCATATGAGTAGAATCAAACAGTATTTGTATTTTTCTGACTGGCTTATTTCACTTAGCATAATGTCCTCCACATTCATCCATGTTGCAGCATGTAACAGAATTTCTCTTTTTTTAAGGCTGAATAATATTCAATGGCATATATACCACATTTTCTTTATTCATCCATTGGTGAATGTTTGGGTTGCTTCCACTTCTTGGCTGTTGTGAATAATGCTGAAATGACCATGGATGTGCAAACATCTCTTTAAGATCCTGCTTTTATTTTTTTGATACATAACCAGAAGTGGGATTGACAAGTCATATGGTAGTTCTATTTTTAACAATTTTTAAAGAAAACTTTGTGGTATTTTCTATATGGCTTTAGTATTTTACATTTTCACCAACAGTGCACAAATGTTCTAATCTCTCCACATTCTCACCATCTTTTGCTATTTTCTGGGGTCTACATTATTGTTTATTTTGTTTTGTTTTTATAATAGTGAGCATCCTAATGGTGTGAGGTGATATCTCATCGTAGTTTTGATTTGCATTTCTCTGATGATTAATGATTATCATCTTTTCATTTACTTGTTTGGCCATTTGTGTACCTTTTTTGAGAAATGTCTATTGAAGTCCTTTTTCTATTTAAAAAAATCATGTTATTCGTTTTGTTGCTGTTGTAGATTTGTAGAAATTCTTAGGTATTCTGAATATAGCCTCCTTGATAGGGTTTGGCTGTATCCCCATGCAAATTTCATCTTAAATTGTAACTCCTGCAATTCCCACATGTCCTGGGAGGCACCTGGGGGAAGCTAATCTAATTATGTGGACAGGTCTTCCCTGTGCTGTCCTCATGATAGTGAATGAATCTTTTGAGATCTGATGGTTTTAAAAACGGAAGTTTCCCTGCACAAGCTTTTTTCCTGCTGCTATCCATGTAAGACATAACTTGCTCCTCCTTGCCTTCTGTCGTGATTGTGAGGCCTCCCCAGCCAAGTGGAACTGTAAGGCCATCAAAACATTTTTCCTGTAGGAATTACCCAGTCCTGGTTATGTCTTTATCAGCAGAATAAAAATGAACTAATACGGTAAATTGGTACCAGGAGTATGGTGTTGAAAATATACCCAAAAATGTGAAAGTGACTTTGGAACTGGATAACAGGCAGAGGTTGGAACAGTTTTGAGGGCTCAGAAGAAGATAGGAAAATGTGGGCAAGTTTGCAACTTCCTAGAGACTTGTTGAATGGCTTCAACAAGAATGCTGAGGCGGTCTCAGATGGAGATGAGGAACTTGGGGACTGGAGCAAAGGTGACTCTTGTTATGTGTTAGTGAAGAGACTGGCTGCATTTTTCTCCTGCCCTAGAGATTTGTGGAACTTTTAACTTTAGAGAGATGATTTAGGGTATCTGGCAGAAGAAATTTCTAAGCAGCAAAGCATTCAAGAAGTGCCTTGGGTGCTGTTAAAGGCATTCAGTTTTATAAGGGAAGCAGAGCACAAAAGATGTGAAAATTTGCATCCTGACAATGTGATAGAAAATAAAAAGTCAATTTCTAAGGAGAAATTCAAGCTGGCTGAATAAATTTACATAAGTAATGAGGAGCTGAATGTTAATCCCTGAGACCATTGGGAAAATGCCTCCAGGACATGTCAGAGGTCTTCATGGTATCCCCTCCCATCACAAACTGACCTAGGAGAAAAAACTGGTTTGGTGGGCCAGGCCCAGAGTCCCCATGCTGTGTGCAGTCTGGGATCCTGGTACCCTGTGTCCCAGCTGCTCTAGCAATGACTAAAAGGGGCCAAGGTACAGCTTGGGCTGTGGCTTTGAAGGGTGCAAGCCCCAAGCCTTGGCAGCTTCCACATGGTGTTGAACCTGTAAGTGCACAAAAGCCAAAAATTGAATATTTGGGGCATCTGCTTAGATTTCAGAGGATGTATGGAAACACCTGGATGTCCAGAGAGAAATGTGCTATAGGGGTGGGGCTCTCATGGAGAACCTCTGATAGGGCAGTGTGGAAGGGAAAAGTGGGGTCAGAGCTCCCACACAGAGTCTACTAGACCCTCCAGACCCTAGAGTGGAAGATACACTGACAGTTTGGACCATGTACCTAGAAAAGGCAGAGACGCTCAATACCAACCTTTGAAAGCAGCTGCGAGGGAGGTTGTACCATGCAGAGCCACAGGAGTGAAGCTGTCCAAGACTATGGGAACCCACCTCTTGCATCACGGTGACCTGGATATGAGACATGAAGTCAAAGGAGATCATTTTGGAACTTTAAGATTTGACTACCCTGATGGGTTTTGGATTTGCATGGTACCCATAGGCCCTTTGTTTTGGCCAATGACTCCCATTTGTACTGGCTGTATTTACCTAATGCCTGTACCCCCATTATATCTAGGAAGTAATTAACTTGCTTTTGATTTTACAGGCTCGTAGGTGGAAAGGACTTGCCTTGTCTCAGATGACACATTTAACTGTGGGCTTTTGAGTTAATGCTAAAATGAGTTAAGACTTTGAAGGACTTTTGGGAAGGCATGATAAGTTTTGTAATGTGAAGACATGAGATTTAGGAGGGGCCAGGGGCAGAATGATATGGTTTGTCTGTGTCTCTACCCAAATCACATCTTGAATTGTAACTCCTACAATTCCCATGTGTCATGGGTGGAACTGTGACATTCAATTATGGGGGCAGGTCTTTCCTGCACTGTTTTCATGATTTGATGTCATGGGTAAATGAGTCTTAGGAAATCTGATGGTTTTAAAAATGGGAGTTTCCTGGCACAAGCTCTCTTTTTCCCTGCTGCCATCCATGTAAGACATGACTTGCTTCTTCTTGCCTTCCACCATGCTTGTGAGGCTTCCCCAGCCACCTGGAACTATAAGTCCATTAATCCCCCTTTCCTGTATAAATCACCAATTTTAGAACTACAAACCACTGCATAACAAAATAAGAGAGGACACAAACAGATGGAGAAACATTCCATGTTCATGGTTAGGAAGAATCAATATCATGAAAATGGCCATACTGCCCAAAGTAATTTACAGATTCAATGCTATCCCCATCAAGCTACCAATGACCTTCT